>JAILYF010000147.1:0-160887 GCA_025491095.1 Brachionus asplanchnoidis
ATGGTCTTTTTTTAAGTTCTCTTTAAAGTATTTTGATAAAAAATTTATATTTGCTCAAAAAAAGATATTTTATTAAAAAAACCTAGAAATTATGAAAATAGACAATTCTTATGTTCTTTTATTTGGTCTTTTTTAGAGTTCTCTATAAATTATTTTACCTCAAAAAATTTATTTTTGGTCCAAAAAAGATCTTTTAATTAAAAAAACTAGAAAATATGAAAAAAACAATTCTTAAGTACTATAATATGGATTTTTTTAATGTTCTCTATAAATTAATTTAGCAACGAAAATTAATTTTTGCTCAAAAAAAGATATTTTATTAAAAAAACCTAGAAATTATGAAATTAAATAATTCTTATGTTCTATTATTGGGTCTTTTTGAGAGTATCTATAAATAAAACTATCACAAAAAATTTATTTTTGGTCAAAAAAAGATCTTTTAATTAAAAAAAACTAGAAAATATGAAAAAAACAATTCTTAAGTACTATAATATGGATTTTTTTAATGTTCTCTATAAATTAATTTAGCAACGAAAATTAATTTTTGCTCAAAAAAAGATATTTTATTAAAAAAACTAGAAAATATGAAAAAAACAATTCTTAAGTACTACTATATGGACTTTTTTAGCGTTCTCTTTAAATTATTATAGTACAAAAATTAATTTTTGCTAAAAAAAAGATATATTATTAGTAAAAACTTGAAAATAATGAAAATTAAATAATTCTTATGTTCTATTATTTGGTCTTTTTGAGAGTATCTATAAATTAAACTATCAAAAAAAATTTATTTTTGGTCAAAAAAAGATCTTTTAATTAAAAAAACTAGAAAATATGAAAAAAAACAATCCATAAGTTCAATTTAATGGTCTTTTATTAAGTTCTCTTTAAATTATTTAAAAAAAAAATTTATTTTTGCTAAAAAAAAGATATTTTATTAAAAACACCTAGAAATTATGAAAATAAACAATTATTATGTTCTTTTATTTGGTCTTTTTTAGAGTTCTCTATAAATTAATTTACCACAAAAAATTTATTTTTGGTCAAAAAAAGATCTTTTAATTAAAAAAATTAGAAAAAATGAAAAAAACAATCCATAAGTTCAATTTAATGGTCTTTTTTTAAGTTCTCTATAAATTATTTAAAAAAAAAGATTTATTTTTGCTAAAAAAAAGATATTTTATTAAAATAACCTAGAAATTATGAAAATAAACAATTATTAGGTTCTTTTATTTGGTCTTTTTTAGAGTTCTCTATAAATTAATTTACCACAAAAAATTTATTTTTGGTCAAAAAAAGATCTTTTAATTAAAAAAATTAGAAAAAATGAAAAAAACAATCCATAAGTTCAATTTAATGGTCTTTTTTTAAGTTCTCTATAAATTATTTAAAAAAAAAGATTAATTTTTGCTAAAAAAAAGATATATTATTAAAAAAAACTTGAAAATAATGAAAATTAAATAATTCTTATGTTCTATTATTGGGTCTTTTTGAGAGTATCTATAAATTAAACTATCACAAAAAATTTATTTTTGGTCAAAAAAAGATCTTTTAATTTAAAAAACTAGAAAAAATGAAAAAAACAATCCATAAGTTCAATTTAATGGTCTTTTTTTAATGTTCTCTATAAATTATTTTAGCACAAAAATTAATTTTTGCTCAAAAAAAGATCTTTTAATTAAAAAAACTAGAAAATATGAAAAAAACAATCCATAAGTTCAATTTAATGGTCTTTTTTTAAGTTCTCTTTAAATTATTTTAAAAAAAATTTATTTTTGCTCAAAAAAAGATATTTTATTAAAAAAACCTAGAAATTATGAAAAAAGACAATTCTTATGTTCTTTTATTAGGTCTTTTTTAGAGTTCTCTATAAATTATTTTACCTCAAAAAATTTATTTTTGGTCAAAGAAAGATCTTTTAATTAAAAAAACTAGAAAATATGAAAAAAACAATTCTTAAGTATTATAATATGGATTTTTTTAATGTTCTCTATAAATTAATTTAGCAACGAAAATTAATTTTTGCTTAAAAAAAGATATTTTATTAAAAAAACCTAGAAATTATGAAATTAAATTATTCTTATGTTCTATTATTGGGTCTTTTTGAGAGTATCTATAAATTATTTTACCACAAAAATTAATTTTTGCTAAAAAAAGATATTATTATTAAAAAAACTAGAAAATATGAAAAAAAACAATTCTTAAGTTCTATAATGTATATTTTTTTAGTGTTCTCTTTAAATTAATTTATTAACGAAAATAATTTTTTTTCAAAAAAAGATCTTTTAATTAAAAAAACTAGAAAATATGAAAAAAACAATACATAAGTTCAATTTAATGGTCTTTTTTTAAGTTCTCTTTAAATTATTTTGAAAAAAAATTTATTTTTGCTCAAAAAAAGATATTTTATTAAAAAAACCTAGAAATTATGAAAAAAGACAATTCTTATGTTCTTTTATTAGGTCTTTTTTAGAGTTCTCTATAAATTAATTTACCACAAAAAATTTATTTTTGGTCAAAAAAAGATCTTTTAATTAAAAAAACTAGAAAATATGAAAAAACAATCCATAAGTTCAATTTAATGGTCTTTTATTAAGTTCTCTTTAAATTATTTTAAAAAAAAATTTATTTTTGCTAAAAAAAAGATATTTTAATTAAAAAAACTAGAAAATATGAAAAAAACAATCGATAAGTTCAATTTAATGGTCTTTTATTAAGTTCTCTTTAAATTATTAAAAAAAAAAATTTATATTTGCTCAAAAAAAGATATTTTATTAAAAAAACCTAGAAATTATGAAAATAGACAATTCTTATGTTCTTTTATTTGGTCTTTTTTAGAGTTCTCTATAAATTATTTTACCTCAAAAAATTTATTTTTGGTCAAAAAAAGATCTTTTAATTAAAAAAACTAGAAAATATGAAAAAAACAATTCTTAAGTACTATAATATGGATTTTTTTAATGTTCTCTATAAATTAATTTAGCAACGAAAATTAATTTTTGCTCAAAAAAAGATATTTTATTAAAAAAACCTAGAAATTATGAAATTAAATAATTCTTATGTTCTATTATTGGGTCTTTTTGAGAGTATCTATAAATAAAACTATCACAAAAAATTTATTTTTGGTCAAAAAAAGATCTTTTAATTAAAAAAACTAGAAAATATGAAAAAAACAATTCTTAAGTACTATAATATGGATTTTTTTAATGTTCTCTATAAATTAATTTAGCAACGAAAATTAATTTTTGCTCAAAAAAAGATATTTATTAAAAAAACCTAGAAATTATGAAAATAAACAATTCTTATGTTCTTTTTTTTGGTCTTTTTTAGAGTTCTCTATAAATTATTTTACCACAAAAATTAATTTTTGCTAAAAAAAAGATATTATTATTAAAAAAACTAGAAAATATGAAAAAAACAATTCTTAAGTACTACTATATGGACTTTTTTAGCGTTCTCTTTAAATTATTTTAGTACAAAAATTAATTTTTGCTAAAAAAAAGATATATTATTAGTAAAAACTTGAAAATAATGAAAATTAAATAATTCTTATGTTCTATTATTTGGTCTTTTTGAGAGTATCTATAAATTAAACTATCAAAAAAAATTTATTTTTGGTCAAAAAAAGATCTTTTAATTAAAAAAACTAGAAAATATGAAAAAAACAATCCATAAGTTCAATTTAATGGTCTTTTATTAAGTTCTCTTTAAATTATTTAAAAAAAAAATTTATTTTTGCTAAAAAAAAGATATTTTATTAAAAAAACCTAGAAATTATGAAAATAAACAATTATTATGTTCTTTTATTTGGTCTTTTTTAGAGTTCTCTATAAATTAATTTACCACAAAAAATTTATTTTTGGTCAAAAAAAGATCTTTTAATTAAAAAAATTAGAAAAAATGAAAAAAAACAATCCAAAAGTTCAGTTTAATGGTCTTTTTTTAAGTTCTCTATAAATTATTTAAAAAAAAGATTTATTTTTGCTAAAAAAAAGATATTTTATTAAAATAACCTAGAAATTATGAAAATAAACAGTTATTATGTTCTTTTATTTGGTCTTTTTTAGAGTTCTCTATAAATTATTTTACCACAAAAAATTTATTTTTGGTCAAAAAAAGATCTTTTAATTAAAAAAACTAGAAAAAATGAAAAAAACAATCCATAAGTTCAATTTAATGGTCTTTTTTTAAGTTCTCTATAAATTATTTAAAAAAAAAGATTTATTTTTGCTAAAAAAAAGATATATTATTAGTAAAAACTTGAAAATAATGAAAATTAAATAATTCTTATGTTCTATTATTTGGTCTTTTTGAGAGTATCTATAAATTAAACTATCAAAAAAAATTTATTTTTGGTCAAAAAAAGATCTTTTAATTAAAAAAACTAGAAAATATGAAAAAAACAATCCATAAGTTCAATTTAATGGTCTTTTATTAAGTTCTCTTTAAATTATTTAAAAAAAAAATTTATTTTTGCTAAAAAAAAGATATTTTATTAAAAAAACCTAGAAATTATGAAAATAAACAATTATTATGTTCTTTTATTTGGTCTTTTTTAGAGTTCTCTATAAATTAATTTACCACAAAAAATTTATTTTTGGTCAAAAAAAGATCTTTTAATTAAAAAAATTAGAAAAAATGAAAAAAACAATCCATAAGTTCAATTTAATGGTCTTTTTTTAAGTTCTCTATAAATTATTTAAAAAAAAAAATTTATTTTTGCTCAAAAAAAGATATTTTATTAAAAAAACCTAGAAATTATGAAAAAAGACAATTCTTATGTTCTTTTATTAGGTCTTTTTTAGAGTTCTCTATAAATTATTTTACCTCAAAAAATTTATTTTTGGTCAAAAAAAGATCTTTTAATTAAAAAAACTAGAAAATATGAAAAAAACAATTCTTAAGTATTATAATATGGATTTTTTTAATGTTCTCTATAAATTAATTTAGCAACGAAAATTAATTTTTGCTTAAAAAAAGATATTTTATTAAAAAAACCTAGAAATTATGAAATTTAATTATTCTTATGTTCTATTATTGGGTCTTTTTGAGAGTATCTATAAATTATTTTACCACAAAAATTAATTTTTGCTAAAAAAAAGATATTATTATTAAAAAAACTAGAATATATGAAAAAAACAATTCTTAAGTTCTATAATGTATATTTTTTTAGTGTTCTCTATAAATTAATTTATTAACGAAAATAATTTTTTTTCAAAAAAAGATTTTTTAATTAAAAAAACTAGAAAATATGAAAAAAACAATCCATAAGTTCAATTTAATGGTCTTTTTTTAAGTTCTCTTTAAAGTATTTTGAAAAAAAATTTATTTTTGCTCAAAAAAAGATATTTTATTAAAAAAACCTAGAAATTATGAAAATAGACAATTCTTATGTTCTTTTATTAGGTCTTTTTTAGAGTACTTTATAAATTATTTTACCTCAAAAAATTTATTTTTGGTCAAAAAAAGATCTTTTAATTAAAAAAACTAGAAAATATGAAAAAAACAATCCATAAGTTCAATTTAATGGTCTTTTTTTAAGTTCTCTATAAATTATTTTAAAAAAAAGATTAATTTTTGCTCAAAAAAAGATCTTTTAATTTTATTAAAAAAACCTAGATTAATGTTATACTCCCTACGTATCACTTGATCATCAGCTCCTCAACTGATGCGCAATGATAAGAAAGAATTAATACAATTGTCACGTTTCTCAGAAGATAGACGCTTCTAGATGCTGATATTAACATTTTTATAATAGCTCACATCTTGTCTTAATTATAAGCCCGTGTTCTTGACACGAACTCATGGGTATAAATAATGATTCCATTCTCAGTGCTTGGAGAGATATTTTTAGGGATTACACTAATTATATAAATTGTAAGAGCTCAACAATTATTTAATAAACTATTCAAAAGTATACTTGTTTTATCATTCATTAACCCGCCTTACATCTTGGTAGCAGCGATAAGTAAAAATGTCCACAATGAGTTTCTTTTCATTGCCAATATCCATGGAATATTGCGAAAGTTTGCCCGTTCAGGCACTTGTTCACATGGTAAAAGCTCAGAACCACTTGGAAACCGATTTTCACTACCTTGAGGAAAATGGAACATTAGTAAATGGCTCAGAAGTAGAACAAGCTGATTGGTTGGAGAAAATAACGGCTACTAAGGCTCCTAAGAAACTTTTAATTAGTCTTCTGACCCAAAGAGCGGTACTTGTAGCAAAGAAAAAGGAACAACCAGATTCAAGCCATCACAATAAATCAACACCCCAATCAAGCCTATCAACTACAACGGAAAGTACTCATCAACAAGAGCAAATTATTGAACCAGACATGTCACCAATGGAAAATAGGGTTTTCAATAGACGTCCACAGTTTAAGATGGATGATATCCCAAAACTATATGGTAACGACAAGGATAAAATTGAGGAATGGATCTACCTTGTCGAAACAGAGGCGGAAGACCAGGGAATTGATAAAAATAGATTAGTCACTGCAGTTAACAAATTTTTAAGAGGTAATGCTTTGCAATTGGTCAGGAATCTTAAGAAAAAGAAAGAAAACCTGACATGGGTTGAGTTGAGATCTCACCTGTTGGCCACTTATAAGCCAGACGATGTCCAAAGAACTTTAAGATCCGAATTAAAGGCAATCAAATTGGACGTGAATTATGAGGAAAATGTTCTGAAATTCCATCAAATTGCCAACAAAATCGAAAAAATAGATGAGTTCGAGTTGGTATGGATGTTTTTTGACGCGGTTGACCCCCGCGTTAGAGCTGAGTTGGAAAGCAAAAATGTCAAGACACTTGACGATGCTATAACTCAAGCTAGGATATTCAGTAGGAGTACGTGGAGTGTTAATAAGCCAGTACCCGTTTATTATTCAAGAAACAATTATAAGAAGCGCTTAAAATCATTCTATAACTTAAGAGAGAAAGAAGTTGATAGAGGAAAAAACTTAAATAATAAAACAGATGATAGAGGTAAAATCACTGTCTGTTACAGATGTAAAAAACCAGGTCACATTAAAACAGATTGCAAAGTGAAATTGTTTAGCGGCGAGAACAATAACAAATCAAATTATGGAAGGAATCAGAACAAAGGAAAATGGAGCAACCCGAAGAAATCATACTTAGCAGAAGAAATGGAAGAACCAGAGACAAACAATCGTAATCGTGATACTGAATACGTATACGTTTGCATAACAGGTAACTTACTGAGAATAAATGGTCTTGTAGATGGTAAACCAGTTAAGCTCGCTATCGACAGCGGATGCACAAGCTCTATTATTTCAAGAAAAACTGTTAATAATTTTGGATTAAGAATTCTACCATCCAGTTCGAAAATTAAAACAGCTGATAATACAATAAGCATGGTAGTCGGCAAAACAGAAAAAATAAAACTGGACATTCAGTGTCATGTATGCTTTATGGAGTTTTTGATAATAGACCACGAGGATAATGATGGACTTTTAGGTCTCGATTGGTTTATGCAAACAGGTGCTAGTCTTAATCCTAGTCAAAAATTGATAAAATTTCCGAGCGATATAATCTTGATGAACTCGGATGAAGACGAAATGGACACACTGCTCACGGAAGAAGCGTGTAGTATCAAATTTGCTGATGATTTTGAACTGTCCGAGGATGAATGGCCTCTAGAAAAATCAAAAACTAAATTGGTTATTAAACCACAAGAGGACCTAAAAGATAATGACTTCAACCACTTCAGGCAAGCTATTGATGCTATAAAAGATAGATTCGCAGCAGAAATAAGAGATCTTAAAAAATCTAATGTCGACAAGCATATCATTAAGCTAACAGAATACACCCCAATCTATATCAGACCATACAGAAAGTCTGTTATGGAAAGAGACTATATTAGGAAAGAAGTTCAGTCCATGCTCGAAAACGATATCATTGAAGAATCAAGCTCACCATAGTCGGCACCAGTTGTCTTGATGCCCAAAAAAGACGGCTCAAAAAGGTTTTGTGTCGATTACAGAAAGTTAAACCAGAAGACGGTTACTGAAAATTGGCCTCTTCCAAGAATTGATGACATTCTCAGACGTTTAAGTGGCTCAGTATACTTCTCCACACTTGACTTGACGTCTGGCTACTGGCAAGTAGAGATGCACCCAGATTCGAAGGATAAAACAGCATTCTCCACTCCAGACGGACATTACCAATTTAAAAGGTTACCTTTTGGATTAAAAAATGCCCCAGCTCAATTCAGCAGAATGATGCACAGGCTATTTGGCAATAAAATGTTTGTAGAGGAATACCTCGACGATATCATTATTCACTCAAAAGCAATAAAAGAACACCTAGAGCATCTGATAGTAGTAGGAAACATTCTTAGAAAAGCAGAACTTAAGATTAAACCAAACAAATGCACTTGGTTCACCAAAAAAGTAAAAGTTCTTGGTCATTTAGTATCTGGATCGACAATAGAAATGGATCCAGCTAAACTTGAGACTATCAATAAAAGGAAACCTCCCAAAAATGTTAAGCAAGTTCAATGTTTTCTAGGTTTATATGGTTATTATAGGATTTTCGTAAAAGATTTTGCGAAAATTGCAAAACCATTGTACGACTTAGTAAAAAAAGATATTAAATTTGAATGGGGAAAGCCTCAACATGAATCGTTCGAAAATCTAAAATTGAACCTGACGTCAGAACCTGTCCTTAGACAACCTGATTGGAATCGAAAATTTATACTTCATTGCGACGCTTCAGGTTATGCGATGGGCGCTATTCTAGCACAAATTGATGAAAATGGAAACGAGTATGTATGCGCTTACGCGTCACGACTACTCAAAGGTGCCGAAATTCATTACAGCAGCACTGAAAGAAAATGTTTGACAGTTGTGTATGCAATTAAAGAATTTCGCACAGAGCTGTATGGATTCAAATTCTAGTGAATACAGATCACTACGCGTTGATGTGGCTTATGAACATCAATGAACCTACGGGAAGATTAGCCCGTTGGGCTATCTATTTACAAGCTTATGACTTTGAGATAGTCCATAGGAAAGGAACCCAACATTTAAACGCTGATGCTGTTAGTCGGCCAGTGCTTTTACTAAAAACCATTACTGATAACGATTTTAATGATCACATTGACACAACTTCACGTAAAAGTCTTGACGTCTATGTAGATGACACATTACTGTATTATCTAAAAAATGGTCGATTTCAAAATGGATTGTCCAAAAAGCAAATTAAAAGAATTGAGAAAGCAGCAACTCAGTATTATTACGATAGAGAAAAAGATGAAATTTTTAAAATGGGACGAGATAATGTTTCACGCTTGGTACCGAAAACTAGTAACAGAAGCGGTATTATTTTAAAAGCACATGTTTTGGGTCACTTTCAGGTAGAATCAACAACTAAACGAATTAAAGAGGATTACTTTTGGAAAAACATGGAGAAAGACATTGAAGCTTTCATACAAAGTTGCGAAGTGTGTAAGAAAAATAATTTAGCTCCTGCAAAGGAACATCCTGCGAAAGCCATTACCATTAATGGTATCTTTGATAGAATCGGAATAGATTTGGTATTTGGCCTACCAGTAACAGAGGAAGGCTTCACTGGAATAATGGTAATTACCGAATACTTAACCAAGTTCCCATATGCCGAACCTATTAAAAGTAAATCAGCTGAAGAAATAGCTAACATCCTATGGAAATTCATATGTATATTTGGACCACCAAGGGTATTCATGTCGGATCAAGGTAAAGAATTTAACAATCAAATTGTTGATAATCTTATAAGACGAGTCGGGTCTGAGCATGTTATTACATCCGCATACCACCCCAGAACCAATGGCCAAGTTGAGCGCTTGAACAAAGAAATAGTAAGTTGTTTAAGAAAACATTGTGAGCAAAATCCAGATGATTGGTCTAAATGGTTACCATTCGTATTGCTTGCATATCGTACAAGAGTACACTCAGCAACAAAGTTCTCCCCATTTGAACTAATGTTCGGTAGAAAAATGAATGGATTCAACGATTGGAGTTCCACCGATCCCGATTTTAAACACAATGCAGTAGAAGAACGTGTTAAGCAAATAAAGGATCTGATCGATGATAAATATCCGACAGCACTCCAGAACATAGATAAAGCAAAATCCTCACAAATTAAGGCTCAAAATAATAATAGGCCTGTTACAGAGACAGTAATTTCTACCGGCTCAAAGGTATGGATCCGCGTCATGGGACTGAATGAAAAATTACACCCAAAATATCGTGGCCCGTTCACCGTTCTAGGTCAAACAAAAAATGGTAACTACATTGTCGAGGATGTGTTCAAGCAAAAACTGTCTGACACATTTCCACTCCAGAGATTAAAATTAGATAAGTCGCCTTCTACTAACGGGGGGAAGGACGAAGCTATTTTTGAAGTCGAAAAAATAATAAACCATCGACTGAATAAAAACAAAAAATATGAATTTTTAGTCAAATGGAAAAACTATTCACTTAAACATAATTATTGGGAACCTATGGATAGTTTCTTGGGTAAGAAACCAATTGAAGATTATTGGTCAAAGTTAAACAAACCTAAAAAAGTTGGACGACCAAGAAAGACAAATGCCAATCATATGACATTTCCGAATATGTTGAATATTTTAATTACAATTTTATTCTTTCTCATAAAACCTTTGTCAACAGTAAGAATTAACGGAAGGTTTACTGTCTGTGAAACACCGGACCAAACTAATATTGAGAACACCCTAATTCTAAATACCGAAAAGGACTGTTATGCAAGTCATGCCACTCAAAAAGTTTTTGTAGAAAGTGACAAAAAATTTAGAAGAGTGGACTTGCTTTTCAAACAAATACTAACCATAGATGGAAATGGATACGAATGTAGTAAACAGAAAATTATAATTGATGCATACGTGAACCTGTTTGGTTCAAGAAGCTCATCAAAAAGCATTCATAAGGTGGAAATTGGTAAGAAAGAATGTGAAAATATGGTAAGTTCAAGGACATGTGAAGGATCAAAAATGTCCTGTGAGAATGATGATTGTATATTTGATGGTACGCCTAAAGAAATATTCAAGTGGCTTAGACCTGTAATGAGTTATGGATTTGTGTGTACTGTTAAAAGAGTTACCTTGAAAAGCAAATCAAACTTAATTTTCGATACCTGTGATATTAAACAATTGGAATGTAAACTTAAGTCGTCATTTGTTTACTGGACCAAAGAAATTGTAAATTTCTGTCCATATCGACTTTATATGACAATTGGTTTAAATTTACCGTTTAATAATGTTTTTAGTAATACGAATGGCGATCAGATTTTCAAAATAAACCAAACCTTTAACGAATGTGGTATGAAACTTTATGGTTCTACGGAAGGTTTATTTTTGACTTATAATCGTACAAATTTGCCTAAAATCAAAGCTGATTTTGTAACAATTCACGACCTTATCTTGGCAGATAGTGACGGAATCGAACTCAAGACTTATACAGCTCTTGATAGACTGAAAGAAGAAATATGTAATATAGAACTGTCAAGCCTACGAACTTTCCGCCATCACGAAGACTAGTTTGAAATTTTATACGCTGGGAATAAAACTTTAATTGTATATGTTAGGGATGGTATTATATTTGTGCCTAATTGCAAAACAAGTTATAGTGTTGAAGTCAAAAATTATGACGGATGTACAAGAGACCCAAAGATCTCGTTTGAATTAAGTGGCAAAAGAAATACCGGATACCTTAGTAAAAGTAATATTATAAGATATGATAATGAGGAACAATGCAAGGCTAAGAGACATTGGGTTAGAAAAATTAATAATAAAATAATATCAATTGATAAAAATGGAATTACTTGGTTGAAATCCAATCATTTAATATCAGTAAATAGCATCACTAGTGAAGTCGAATCGTTAAAATTTAATCATGATATGTCGATTAATGATTTGATTAATCTAAATATAGAGCAATCGACATCTAAAAATCAAAATTTAGTTAATGAAGACTTTGATAACTCTTATTATTATCGAGGATTACCGTTCGGGTTAAGTCATTTCATCAATTGGCTAAAGAACTCGATGAGAAACGGTTTGCTGGTTATAATATCATGCCTCATTTTTAGTTTCATAATTATCATTGTTTTATTTTTCATATGCGTAAAATACAACTGTATTGCACTTCTTAAAAAAGCAATCGAAGAATCCACTTTACGTAAGAACGACAGCATTCCTTTAACCGAAAGTGGAGGCAAAGTCACCGCCGAAACAGAAAATAATAAAGAAATGACAGAAACGTCAATCAAAGAGATCTTAGTATGTTAGAACTAAGCATTTAATTAATTTTTTTTTTTTTTTTTTTTTTTTATTTACCTTTTAAATATTTTTTAATATAACTATTTACTTTCATGCACTGATGGAATTTAAAATCTTAAACAAGAATCATCAGAGACGATGATATCTAAAGAGCGGGGGATATGTAATACACCCTACGTATCACTTGATCATCAGCTCCTCAACTGATGCGCAATGATAAGAAAGAATTAATACAATTGTCACGTATCTCAGAAGATAGACGCTTCTAGATGCTGATATAAACATTTATATAATAGCTCACATCTTGTCTTAATTATAAGCCCGTGTTCTTGACACGAACTCATGGGTATAAATAATGATTCCATTCTCAGTGCTTGGAGAGATATTTTTAGGGATTACACTAATTATATAAATTGTTAGAGCTCAACAATTATTTAATAAACTATTCAAAAGTAAACTTGTTTTATCATTCATTAACCCGCCTTACAAATTATGAAAATAAACAATTCTTATGTTCTTTTATTTGGTCTTTTTTAGGGTTCTCTATAAATTATTTTACCACAAAAAATTAATTTTTGCTCAAAAAAAGATCTTTTAATTAAAAAAACTAGAAAATATGAAAAAAAAATCCTTAAGAAATATAATATTGACTTTTTTAGAGTCTAAATAAATTATTTAAGAATTTAAAATTGATATTTGAACTTATAAGGATCTTTTTATAAGCAAAATTAGAAAATATGAGTAAAACGATCCTTAACAATTATTATATGGTCCTTTTTAGAGTTCTCTATAAATTATTTTATCACAAAAAATTTATTTTTGGTCAAAAAAAGATCTTTTAATTAAAAAAACTAGAAAATATGAAAATAAACAATCCTTAAGTTCTATTATATGGTATTTTTTAGAGATCTCTATAAATTATTTAAAAAAAAAATTTATTTTTGAAATAAAAAAGAAATTTTAATTTAAAAAACTTGAAAATATGAAAAAAGCAATCCTTAAGTAATATAAAATTGACTTTTTTAGAGTCTAAATAAATTATTTTAGTATTTAAAATTTATATTTGATCAAATAACGATCTTTTTATAAGCAAAACTAGAAAATATGAAAAAAAATAATCCTTAATTTCTATTAAATGGTCTTTTTTAGAGTATCAATAAACAATTTTAGCACAGAAAATTGATTTTAGTTCAAAGTCAAGTCTTACTGCGAAGCCTCTTCTATCGCCATCCCAACTCGGCTTCACCATGCCCGTTTGCGTCATAGTCCGAAGTGGTTCAATACCAACATCAAGAAACTAACCAAGAGCAAATATAAGCTTCATTGCCAAATACGTTCGGCCCCCCACAACCTAGATATCAGAGCTTCATATGCCTTGGCGTGCAAACGAGTCAAGTCCGCGGTCAGACATTCAATTTGTAATTTCGAAGCTTCGATTGTCCGGGTCTGTAAGCGTCAGCCCAAACTGCTTTTTAATTATATCATCAGCCAGAAGCAATACAAGGAAGGCTTGGTGAACAGTGAAGGTGTCTTCCATACAGACGGTGGTACGATAGCTCACCTCCTTAACGTCCAGTTCGGAAGCGTCTTCATCCCATCTTCGACCCATGCTCCGACTGTGGTTTCCAAGTATTCGTCGCAACGCGAGATCAATGTCAACATATTTACGCCAGAAAGTATCCGCAAGTATATTGAGCGCCTAAACTCCAGGAAATCGCCAGGAATGGACCACATACATCCATTCGTCGTCAAGAGCTGTGCTGTTGCTTTCTCTGACGCTTTGAGTATGATTTTCAGCCGTTCCTTCATCAGCAGCAGGATACCGGACGCCTAGAGACTAGCCCAGATAAGCCCCATTTTTAAGAAAGGCATCAGAAGTTCGCCAGGCAACTATAGACCGATCTCCTTGACCTCAGTGCCATGCAAGTTAATGGAGCGCATAGTACGTGACGTTATGATGGAGCATCTCTACAGCAACAATGCAAAAGCATCTGAGCAGCATGGGTTCGTACTGAGAAAATCCGTTCTTACTAATCTTTTAGAGACTGTCGATAAGTGACGGACTAGACAAAGACCTGAATGTGCTCGTAGTATTCCTCGACTTCGCTAAGGCCTTCGATAGAGCCTGTCACTCGTCCCTCAAGACCAAAATGATCGCTTGCGGCTTTTGCGACAGTATTGTCAACTGGGTCAGTGATTTCTTATCCAAACGGCAGCAACGATTGGTAATCAGGCAACATAAAGCGGAATGAATCGACGTAACAAGCGGCGTCACGCAAGGCAGCGTCCTCGGTCCGTTACTGTTCGTAATCTACATTAACGACATGCCTTCAGTTATCAACCACATTGCTAAGCTATTCGTGGATGACAGCAAACTAATCGCTACCATTCGTAGCGATAACGACCTCACGTCACTGCAGCAGGACCTCGATGCACTTACGGAGTGGTCTAACACGTGGTGCATGCTCTTTCACGCCGACAAGTGCAAGGTAATGGAGTTTAGCAGGTCTGGAAAGAGCAAATTAACCAACCCGGAGTTATTCATGGGCGAGTCCGACGCACCACACATTCTTAAATCTGTAGAATTTGAAAAGGAACTCGGAGTCACTTTCGACCGTAATTTAAAGTTCTCTAGTCATATCAGGATTCAGGCCAACAAAGCTTACAGTATCCTTGGGCAGCTGAGAAGAACGTTCAGGTTCTGGACCATCGACACCTGCAAGACCCTCTACTGCGCATATGTGAGGCCCCACTTGGAATACGCCTCATCAGTTTGGTCACCATCCAGTAAGCGAGACATCAGAGCATTAGAGACCGTTCAGAGGAGAGTTACCAAGCTGGAGTCTAGAATCAGAAACTGGAGCTATGAAGACGGTCTCACTGTATTAGGTCTGACGCCACTTCATGAACGCAGAATTAGAGGGGATCTGATCCAGCTATTCAAGTTCAACAATGGCTTCAACGAAGTGTCCTGGGTCAATCCTCTGGTGCAATGTAGTTCTCTCTCACAAACTGGTCCAGCAAGAAGAATCAGAGGACACAAGAGAAGACTCTCCGGGCAGCCCTCAACTAAATGTATGCAGAGGTCCAACTTCTTCACGAACAGAGTTGTTAACCATTGGAATGCTTTGCCAGCCGAAGTTACCGACTCTCAATAAATCAATCAGTTCAAGAATAAGTACGACGCCTTCAAGTCTAGCATATGATTTCACTAACGCGCACTAGTTCCTTCCGCCTTTTTTTTATTGTATTCTTTTCTATTTTAATTTTTCTTTGTAATTTAAATTGTAATTTTATTTGATTTGTAATGGTATTTAAACTATAATCTATTTATTATGTAATTCTATTTTTGTATTCTTGCATATTTTTCCTTTGTAAAATTCTTGTACATAATACTTCTTAATTCCACACAATACTTTCTTAGATTAAATTAAACAATGACTCTTACTGAACTAAAAAAAAAAAAAAATAATGTATTCTTATTATTATTATTAAAGTCACTTGAAAGAAAAATATTAAATAATCAATATAAGGCAAACATTTTTTTATGTGAGCTTTTTCAATGTCATAATAATTAACAAGAACACTTTCACCAAAAAACACTGTGAACAAAAGGACTGAAACAAAAAAAAGCAAATTATAAATAAAAGAATAAAAAAAATAAAAAAGGATATTAGTTTTTTGATAAAACAAGGGAAAAAATTTAGATGAGAAAAGATTTATTTAGATTGATTTAGTTTTTCGACGTGTTCAATTAAAAGACTTTTTATAATAGTTCATTTGTTAACAATCCCCTGCAAAGTTAACTTCTTCTCATCAATCTTGAGTATAAAGCCTTCTTGAAAAGATCCTTCAAAAATTTAATATTTGAAAAAGAAAAATATATTAAATTAAAAAATCACACATATAATTAGATCATTTGAATTTGACTTTATCATTTACTTTAATCATGATTCTTAAAAAAATTTAGAACACTCAAATTTTAAAACCCTTTTTGTCTATTACAAACTTGAAAAATATTTAGTTCAGACTAAAACTTACTTTTACGCTTTTTGTTCCTTTCCTCTTCAGATTATAAATTAATATAAGTAAAGGGAAAAAAGAAAAATTGATAAAAAAGCGTAAAGGTAAATTTTGGTTTGTACTGAATATGATTTTTGAATTAAAGCGGCCGTATTTAAATAAACTACAGAACTCACATTGGGGATATCTTTATTCTCTTTATTCAATTTTTATTTATTTAAAATTGCACTCAGGATTTAGTTAAGACACGATTTTAAAATGAGATTAAATTTGGCAAAATTTTTTAGATTTATATTTGATTTAATTTAAAAAAATAATTAAAAAAAAAAAAAATTCTTTTTAAAATAGCATTGTTAATTTATTTTTTAAAACTTCTTTCTTCCAATAAAATAAAAACCTTTTTCTCCAAAGTTTCTTTTCAATTGTTCAGCAGTTGTCCCTTCAAAATTATATAATGTTTCGAATTGTTCAAAGAATTTCTCAAAAACCACCCTTGTTAATCGAATTGGATGAAAATTATTTCCAGGCCCTTTTTTAAAATTAAATTACAAAAATATTCTTTAATTGAAAACATTTTAATTTTTAAAAATATGCTGAGAGAAAAAAATTGAGCTCGAAAAGTACTCATTTTTTGACCTATTTAGTGACAAAAATGAGTAAATATTTTTTTAATTCCTTTTTTTATTATGATTGAAGATATAATGCAAATTTGCAAAACTTTTTTTAGTGGCTAAAAAAAGTTTCGTTTTAATTATGGGATCTAACCTGCATTTTGTCTTCAATCATATCGCCAATTTGATTCATTATAAAAATATTTTAATTAAACTTTGCAATAAGATTACAGATAAAATCAAAAAAACAGAGTCTTTATCAAAATTTAACATTGTTTCCTAGTCATTTAACAAGAAATTCACAATTATTAATTCTGAAGTTAACTAATTTTGAGATAAAATAGGAAATTCTCTGCTCCCATTTCAAATTATGCTCCTTATTATATTCTTAAATTTTTATTTTTGAATGTATTAAAATATACATAAGAAATTTTAAAAAAGCTTATTTTTATCGTTTTCTAGTTAGTCATTTTAAGACTTTTTTACTTACCAAGAACTTTATCGCCATCGGCTGGAAAAGGATAGTATCTATCGTGGTAAATTAAAATTCCACCAGGCTTCAATAAATTATATATATTATTATAAAATTTAAAAGCGTCCCATACATGCTCAACCACATTAATAGCTAAAGCAGAATCAAATTTTTCCTTAAAGTTCTCGTTTTCCAGCTTTTCTGCACCAAATGATAAAACATTAACTTTTTTTCCTTTGAGGTATCCATTTTTATAAGTGCAGCCAGGAGTATGTGAAATATATTTTCTGGCTCCTGGATCTAATAAAGTTATACTTTCAAATTCTCTATTAATTAAAAATTGAGTCTGTGTAAAAGGGCCACATCCGATTTCTATAAAATTTCCCAGATTTTTCGGAAGGCTCAAATAGTGTCCGAAACCTTTAACATGTTCTTTTCCTCTATCATTGTTACCAGTTGAATATTTCCAAATGTTAAATTCATTATTTTGTACTAATTGCCAAAGTGAAATAGGAATTTGAGCTACACCAGTCTCTTCATGCGAGAAGCACAAATATGCACATTTACTGATCTCTTTAATTTTTCTATCGTTATGACAGTTTTTACCAGAACTTATAAGATCTAATGACATTGTTTCGTTGTAAGTTATATCTAAATTCAGATTTGGACAATCATCTGTGTACCATGGGTTTGCGATTTTGAGCTTTTGATTGCAATATTGACCTGTGAATCCTGGAAAACAAAATATTCTTCCGAAGAAACAATTAAATGTAAGACCATTATTATGACAGGATGAATAAAAGGATTTTTGATTTAATATCACATTATTGGAAAATTCGTTTAATTTTTTCAGTCTATGTATCATGAAGATGAACATTAACACGATTAGTAAATAAATTAAAAATTGAGTTCGAATTTTCATTTTTTAAACAAAAAAAATTAAAATTATAAAGAATGTAATTAATTTAAAAAAATAAATAAAGAAAACCAAAATGGAGCAGAATTAAAGATTTTAAGAATTATTTATCAAAGCATTTATACTTAATTTTTCATTTTCATAAAAATATTTGAATTTGCTTTTAAATTTTTAAAAATATCCAAAAAATTTTAAGTAAACAAAGATGAAAAAATTTCATAAGAATTTAAATCAAAAATTTTTTTTTTATTTAAAAAATTCATCAATTTCAAACCATACGTCTCTTATTTTTGAAAATATACCTATTTCCTAATTTACGAGAATTCGAAGAATTTGTTTATCTTTTCTTGATTATTCAAGTCATTCTAGAGACTTAAAGAAAGTAAATTCAATTAAATAGAAAAGGATTTAATTTAGATAAAATTTTTGGTACTAGCAGGTCAATAGAAAATAATAGCAGATATGAACTTTAACCATATAAAAATTAGTTGAATTAAATATACGCAGTTCAATTTAAACAAATCTAATAAATTTCTTCATTAAACTAGATAGACCCTTATTGAACAAAAAAATCGAAATATTGAAAAGATATCTCTTAATTAATTGACGGTTTCTCTCCCTTCGTTTGTATAAAGATGTTAAACTATTTTGCAGTTTTTTCTCAAATATTTTTTATTGAATAAAATTATCGAAACAAACACATTTCAAAATAAATGTATTTCAGAAAACAGAGTAATTTTAAAAATAATTTTCATTTAAGTAATTATTTAAAAATTTTGTTTTAATATTTTATAAAAATTGATTGTTGAATATTGACAAAATACAAGTCCAAAATTTTTTTTTACATTATTAAATTTTAAAAAGTTTTTTTTAATAATATGAATATCAACATCCCTAGAAAAAAAAGGAAGCAAAAGCACTGAAAAAAAAACAAAATTTACAAATTTAATTTTTAAATAACCAAATATACCAACATCAAATAATAAGCCTTGAAGAAAGAATTTACAGAATGTCTATTCCATTGTCCTGAACCAGAAAATAATCTGTTATTGTGAGTATCAAAGCTCTATATATAGATGAACTTTTTGAACAAAAGTCACTTGAAAAAAGAAAGAAAGTCACTAGTAAAGTTTCTTTTCAATTGTTCAGCAGTTGTCCCTTCAAAATTATATAATGTTTCGAATTGTTCAAAGAATATCTCAAAAACCACCCTTGTTAATCGAATTGGATTAAAATTATTTCCAGGCCCTTTTTTAAAATTAAATTACAATAATATTCTTTAATTGAAAACATTTTAATTTTTAAAAATATGCTGAGAGAAAAAAATTGAGCTGGAAAAGCACTCATTTTTTGACCTTTTTAAGAACAAAAATGAGTAAATAATTTTTTAATTCCTTTTTTTAATATGATTGAAGAAATAATGCAAATTTGCAAAACTTTTTTTTAGTGGCTAAAAAAAGTTTCGTTTTAATTATGGGATCTAACCTGCATTTTGTCTTCAATCATATCAATTTCAATTTCAAGGTTAATCAACAGGCTAGTGCCCTTATCGTAGTCGACTGATTAACACTTCATTTATTTAATTTAATAAAAATTTTAATTATTAAAAAACATTATTTTTATAAAAATAAAATTATCTGTTATTTTGAAAACAAAAAAACATTGATAAATTCATATCAAATTTTTTAAATTTTTTAACAAAGTCAATAAAGATCAAATTGATATTATTATGAATTGATAGCCTGAATGTTGAAAATTTAAGCATTGATCGTTTAATCACAAAGCTGTTTATCAATCTTGAGAAAAAAAATCCAAATGTTTTTTCTCCACTGTTCGTTTTAGCCATCGGTTCAATCAGGTTTTCACTATTCCTTAAATTGTAACTAAAATTTCTCGAGTCATTTTTGAGAAGTTTATTTTTTAAATTCTCAGGTGAGTTATGATAGAATAAAATCTTAAAAGAAAATGATAACATTCTGTCTAAAAATCTATGCTGAAAAGCATATAAGCCATATTTTTCCAAAAAATTATTATCATCATTAAAGTTTTTAGATTCAAATTTGAACTTAAACAATTTAAAAATAGAAAATAATAACTTTTGGCCTATTTAATTATTGCCTCTTTTGAAAAATAACACAAAAGTGTTGAACAATAATCAAAATAAGGTAGGATAAATGTTTTGAAAAACTGAACTTTAACAGAAGTTGACAAAAAAAAGAGTCTTTTAATACTAAACAATTTCTTATTAACAGCCAGAGCTATACTACAAGCTTGTTTAGAGAAATTTAAATTATTATCAATCATAAAACCTAAAAGACTAATTTCTTTGACAACTTTTATATCTATTCCACTTAACTGTATTGTTTCAGGAACAATAATATTTCTTTTATTAAAAATCATACAGAACGTTTTCGACCAATTTATATCAACCTTATTGTAAAAACACCAATCTTTTAAAATATTAAAAGACGATTGAAAATTAGCTAATACAATCTCTAAGTCCTTTTCAGAAAGACTAATGGTTGTGTCATCTGCGAACATCTTAACACTAAATTTCTTTAAAAGAAAAGGAAGGTCATTTACAAAAATAAGAAATAGAAGAGGGCCCAAAACTGACCCTTGTGGAACTCCTAATTTAAGTGATACAGGTTTTGAATTTTCTTAACCAAGGCGAACTATTTGTGATCTATTTCTAAAATAATTAGAAAGTAATCCCAAGGATTCATTATCAAACCCATAATGGAAAAGTTTTAAAAGAAGAAGATTAGAATCTATTACATCAAAGGCTTTTTTAAAGTCAATAAATAAAGAAAGAGTAGTCAATTTATTATCCCTCGCAAAATTCAAATCACTAAGGGATTCATGGACAGCCGTTTGACAGGAATGCCCTGATCTAAAACCATGCTGACCATTAAAAAAAATACTGTTTGACTCAAAATAAAAGCTAATCTATAATATTTTAATTAAACTTTGAAATAAGATTACAGATAAAATCAAAAAAACAGAGTCTTTATCATAATTTAACATTGTTTCCAAGTCATTTAACAATAAATACACAATTATTAATTCTGAAGTTAACTAATTTTGAGCCAAAATAGGAAATTTTCTGCTCCCATTTCAAATTGGTTTTAAAAAATAAATTAACAAAGCTATTTAAAAAGAAGTTTTTTTTTTTTAATTATTTTTTACAGTTTAATCAATTAAAAATCTAAATAATTTTGCCAAATTTAATGTCATTTTAAAATCGTGTCTTAACTAAATCCTGAGTGCAATTGTAAATAAAAAAAAAATTGAATAAAGCGAATAAAGATATCCCCACTGTGAGTTCTGTTGTTTATTTAAATACGGCCGCTTTAATTCAAAATTCATTTTCAGTACAAACCAAAATTTACCTTTACGCTTTTTTTTCAATTTTTCTTTTTTCCCTTTACTTATATTGATTTATAATCTGAAGAGGAAAGGATTAAAAAAATAAAGTAAAGGAATAAAAGCGTAAAAGTAAGTTTTAGTCTGAACTAAATATTTTTCAAGTTTGTAATATCCAAAAAGGGTTTTAAAATTTGAGTGTTCTAAATTTTTTTAAGAATCATGATTAAAGTAAATGATAAAGTCAAATTCAAATGATCTAATTATATGTGTGATTTTTTAATTTATTATATTTTTCTTTTTCAAATATTAAATTTTTGAAGGATCTTTTCAAGAAGGCTTTATACTCAAGATAGATGAGAAGAAGTTAATTTTGCAGTGGATTGTTAACAAAAGAATTATTATAAAGAGTCTTTTAATTGAACAAGTGTTCTTGTTAATTATTATGACATTGAAAAAGCTCACATAAAAAATGTGTGCCTTATATTGATTATTTAATTTTTTTCTTTCAAAAGACTTTTGTTCAAAAAGTTCATCTATATATAGAGCTTTGATACTCACAATAACAGATTATTTTCTGGTTCAGGACAATGGAATAGACATTCTGTAAATTCTTTCTTCAAGGCTTATTATTTGATGTTGGTATATTTGGTTATTTAAAAATTAAATTTGTAAATTTTGTTTTTTTTTCAGTGCTTTTGCTTCCTTTTTTTCTAGGGATGTTGATATTCATATTATTAAAAAAAACTTTTTAAAATTTAATAATGTAAAAAAAAATTTTGGACTTGTATTTTGTCAATATTCAACAATCAATTTTTATAAAATATTAAAACAAAATTTTTAAATAATTACTTAAATGAAAATTATTTTTAAAATTACTCTGTTTTCTGAAATACATTTATTTTGAAATGTGTTTGTTTCGATAATTTTATTCAATAAAAAATATTTGAGAAAAAACTGCAAAATAGTTTAACATCTTTATACAAACGAAGGGAGAGAAACCGTCAATTAATTAAGAGATATCTTTTCAATATTTCGATTTTTTTGTTCAATAAGGGTCTATCTAGCTTAATGAAGAAATTTATTAGATTTGTTTAAATTGAACTGCGTATATTTAATTCAACTAATTTTTATATGGTTAAAGTTCATATCTGCTATTATTTTCTATTGACCTGCTAGTACCAAAAATTTTATCTAAATTAAATCCTTTTCTATTTAATTGAATTTACTTTCTTTAAGTCTCTAGAATGACTTGAATAATCAAGAAAAGATAAACAAATTCTTCGAATTCTCGTAAATTAGGAAATAGGTATATTTTCAAAAATAAGAGACGTATGGTTTGAAATTGATGAATTTTTTAAATAAAAAAAAAATTTTTGATTTAAATTCTTATGAAATTTTTTCATCTTTGTTTACTTAAAATTTTTTGGATATTTTTAAAAAATTTAAAAGCAAATTCAAATATTTTTATGAAAATGAAAAATTAAGTATAAATGCTTTGATAAATAATTCTTAAAATCTTTAATTCTGCTCCATTTTGGTTTTCTTTATTTATTTTTTTAAATTAATTACATTCTTTATAATTTTAATTTTTTTTGTTTAAAAAATGAAAATTCGAACTCAATTTTTAATTTATTTACTAATCGTGTTAATGTTCATCTTCATGATACATAGACTGAAAAAATTAAACGAATTTTCCAATAATGTGATATTAAATCAAAAATCCTTTTATTCATCCTGTCATAATAATGGTCTTACATTTAATTGTTTCTTCGGAAGAATATTTTGTTTTCCAGGATTCACAGGTCAATATTGCAATCAAAAGCTCAAAATCGCAAACCCATGGTACACAGATGATTGTCCAAATCTGAATTTAGATATAACTTACAACGAAACAATGTCATTAGATCTTATAAGTTCTGGTAAAAACTGTCATAACGATAGAAAAATTAAAGAGATCAGTAAATGTGCATATTTGTGCTTCTCGCATGAAGAGACTGGTGTAGCTCAAATTCCTATTTCACTTTGGCAATTAGTACAAAATAATGAATTTAACATTTGGAAATATTCAACTGGTAACAATGATAGAGGAAAAGAACATGTTAAAGGTTTCGGACACTATTTGAGCCTTCCGAAAAATCTGGGAAATTTTATAGAAATCGGATGTGGCCCTTTTACACAGACTCAATTTTTAATTAATAGAGAATTTGAAAGTATAACTTTATTAGATCCAGGAGCCAGAAAATATATTTCACATACTCCTGGCTGCACTTATAAAAATGGATACCTCAAAGGAAAAAAAGTTAATGTTTTATCATTTGGTGCAGAAAAGCTGGAAAACGAGAACTTTAAGGAAAAATTTGATTCTGCTTTAGCTATTAATGTGGTTGAGCATGTATGGGACGCTTTTAAATTTTATAATAATATATATAATTTATTGAAGCCTGGTGGAATTTTAATTTACCACGATAGATACTATCCTTTTCCAGCCGATGGCGATAAAGTTCTTGGTAAGTAAAAAAGTCTTAAAATGACTAACTAGAAAACGATAAAAATAAGCTTTTTTAAAATTTCTTATGTATATTTTAATACATTCAAAAATAAAAATTTAAGAATATAATAAGGAGCATAATTTGAAATGGGAGCAGAGAATTTCCTATTTTATCTCAAAATTAGTTAACTTCAGAATTAATAATTGTGAATTTCTTGTTAAATGACTAGGAAACAATGTTAAATTTTGATAAAGACTCTGTTTTTTTGATTTTATCTGTAATCTTATTGCAAAGTTTAATTAAAATATTTTTATAATGAATCAAATTGGCGATATGATTGAAGACAAAATGCAGGTTAGATCCCATAATTAAAACGAAACTTTTTTAGCCACTAAAAAAAGTTTTGCAAATTTGCATTATATCTTCAATCATAATAAAAAAAGGAATTAAAAAAATATTTACTCATTTTTGTCACTAAATAGGTCAAAAAATGGGTATTTTTTGAGCTCAATTTTTTTCTCTCAGCATATTTTTAAAAATCAAAATGTTTTCAATTAAAGAATATTTTTGTAATTTAATTTTAAAAAAGGGCCTGGAAATAATTTTCATCCAATTCGATTAACAAGGGTGGTTTTTGAGAAATTCTTTGAACAATTCGAAACATTATATAATTTTGAAGGGACAACTGCTGAACAATTGAAAAGAAACTTTGGAGAAAAAGGTTTTTATTTTATTGGAAGAAAGAAGTTTTAAAAAATAAATTAACAATGCTATTTTAAAAAGAATTTTTTTTTTTTTAATTATTTTTTTAAATTAAATCAAATATAAATCTAAAAAATTTTGCCAAATTTAATCTCATTAAAATCGTGTCTTAACTAAATCCTGAGTGCAATTGTAAATAGATAAAAATTGAATAAAGAGAATAAAGATATCCCCACTGTGAGTTCTGTTGTTTATTTAAATACGGCCGCTTTAATTCAAAAATCATATTCAGTACAAACCAAAATTTACCTTGACGCTTTTTATCAATTTTTCTTTTTTCCCTTTACTTATATTAATTTATAATCTGAAGAGGAAAGGAACAAAAAATAAAGTAAAGGAATAAAAGCGTAAAAGTAAGTTTTAGTCTGAACTAAATATTTTTCAAGTTTGTAATAGACAAAAAGGGTTTTAAAATTTGAGTGTTCTAAAATTTTTTAAGAATCATGATTAAAGTAAATGATAAAGTCAAATTCAAATGATCTAATTATATGTGTGATTTTTTAATTTAATATATTTTTCTTTTTCAAATATTAAATTTTTGAAGGATCTTTTCAAGAAGGCTTTATACTCAAGGTTGATGAGAAGAAGTTAACTTTGCAGTGGATTGTTAACAAAAGAACTATTATAAAGAGTTAAATAATTTTTTTAATTATTTTTATATTTTTTAATTCAATAAATTTTTATAGAATATTAAAACAGAATTTTTAAATAATTACCTAAATGAAAATTATTTTTAAAATAACTCTGTTTTCTGAAATATAAAAACTTTAACAGTACTGTAAGGAAATAAAGAATTAGTTCACTGTCAGGTCATTAACATAGTTTTTCATGATTAAAAATCTTACAACACATTAAAATAGGATAATAAAGCAAAAATAAACATTATCAAAAACAAATCAATAACCATTTATCGAACAGACATGACTATCCAGTAATTATGGTGCATTTTAGCATTTATTTTTTAAAGGAATTTTTATTAAAATTTGTTACTGGAAGAATTGTTATTGCTTCGATAACAGTACAAAGAGGAACATAGACAATACCATATCTCGAGTAAGTTATTATGTCCTGATCTGTGTTTTTTGTAATGTCAAAATTATCTTCTACCAGTGACATAATTTTTAAATACCTAAATTTATTTAGCCAAATATTTTCTTTTAATTTATCAATGAGATTATACGATTTTAGTTCTTTGTTATCTGTATCAGCTAGTAGTTTTTCGTGGACTGTCCCAATATAATTTTTTGCTTTGGCTAAATTCATTTTGATGTTTGTAAAAAATAAGCCTTCTGATGTTTCAAACATTTCAATGTCACAATATACCGTTTTGTTAATAATCGTGAATATGAGGTTACCTAATAAATTGCTAAATATGTTGTTAAAATGTGTGTTTACTGACATTGAATCCAGTTTCTAAAAGGGACATTTGTTGATTATTGTTTCATTCCAGATAAATATCGAATTTTCAGTTTTACATTCCAAATCTTTGACATCATAGTTGTATATTTTCGAGTTTTCACTTTGTAAATTTAAATACTTTAATGAGCATACAAGCCCGTACGCATAAGAAGTCTTAAGCCAATGGTACACAGGGTGTGCCGGCTTAGAAAAAAGACATTGGTTGTCTTTACATATCATTACATTTCCAAGGCATTTTTTAGTAAATTCCATTATAAAACATTTTTCTCTGGATATTTATATGATGATATTTTCTAATAACTATTTATTCATCCTTAGATTTAGCACCAAAGAAGTTTTTTAAAAGTTTCAATGGATGTTTCAACGATTGAACACTCATAGCCAGTTCCGTCAATAGTTAAGCTTGGCGTACCAATGGTGTGAATCTCTTTAATTTTAAGTGTTTTCTTATCCATATTTTTTTATTCACATGGTGCGGATGACATTTATCGTCTAAGAGTACTTATCTCTAGTTTCCCATGTAGGAGTTTCACATACAGAGAAGCTACCTTTTATTTCAAAACATCCTGCGAAAATGATAAGAAGAAACCATATTATTGTCACTGTTCTTACTAATGATATCCAATTGAATTGATGATTCTTCACCCTAGCTTTGCTTTTTGTATCTTTAGGATGCTCTTTTCCTAAATTTTTCCAATATTTATCAATCGGTGACTTATCAATAAAATTTTCGGCCGGTTCCGATGTATTATGCTTATTTGAAATTCTAGACCAATTTACATGATATTCGTACTTTTTGTTTTTACTAAGTCTATGATCGATTACCTTTTCAAATTTGTAAGTATTTGACTTATCCCCCGGGTTCAATGGTGCCTTATCCACTTTTAAGAGTTGTAATGGGATTGTGTCTTTAAGTCTTTGGCCGAACTGGTCTTCGACAATATAATTTTGATTTTTAGTAATAGCGATGATTTTATAATTAAAGGTCCTTGATATTTAATAGTGTTGGGCGGCGGCCAACTTTGGCCGGCCGGTCTACGGCCACAACACGGTCTTCTAAAATTTTGCCGGCCACCACACAGCCGGTTCTTCATTTTGCCGGCCACCACACAGCCGGTCCTTCATTTGGCCGGCCACCACACGGTCTTCAAAAATCTAGCCGGTCATTTCACGGTCGGTCTGACAGTTGGCCGCAGCTTGGCCGGCCATTCACGGTCTTTGGCCGTTAAATCGACCAGCCGTTTTTTGGCCGCCTGCACCGCCAGCCACGGTCTCGGCCATTTTTTTTTCTCGCCGGCCACATAACCTCTCGACCGGCCTTCAACACTAATATTTAAAATGAAGTTTATCATGTAAGCCCATAATTTTAATTGCAAAATTGGTGAAATTAACACATCCATAGTCGCTTACTGCGATGACATTGTTTTACTTAAACCCTTCTTGATCAAGCTTACAGGAGCTTTTAGATTAATGCACTGAATATCGTAAACTATGGAAAATAAACTTTAACCTGACTAAATCGGTAGCTTTGTGTCTTAAACCAAGTGGTTAAATGGACGTTACTTTTAAAGATTTGTACTTGAATGGTAATTAGTTTGAGAAAGTGTGTAACATTATTTATTTGGGCTTGCCAATTGGAAGCTATAAATACATAGAAGAGTACTGGGATAAAAAGTTCATCAAAATTCTAAAAGCCTTATATTCCTTAAATGGAATTGGATGTAGAGCGTACGGGTCGGAGCCACTGACACTAGCACGGGTCTATAGAATTTAATTTCAGCCCATTTTCAACTTTATGTTGGAAATAGGGTCTACCCGGTTATGTGAACATTTGGTCACATAATATGTGAACAAAAATTGTTCACGGCTTAGGTGAACAAAATGTTCACCTTATTTTAGCAAATTATTTTTGTTCACATAAAGTGATTTTTTAACCTTTTTGGTGAACAACTGCCTTTTTTTTAGTTTCACTTAAAGAACTTTGCTTTAGACGTCTTTGAATATTGTTTATTTCATCACTTTCAAATTCATCAGCATCAGCGTAACTATTATTACAGTCATCATCATTTTTAAAAAAATTTTTATGAAATTTTTTATTTTTTTATTCTTTTAATTTTTTAGCATTGAATGTTAGGTGAACAAGAGCATTTTTATGTGAACAGTCGAGGTTTATGTGAACATGATTTAGTTTAGGTGAACAAGATAATTTTTATGTGAACAGTCAAGGTTTAAGTGAACATTAGTGTTTATGTGAACAAAAATAATTTGTTAAAATTAGGTGAACATTTTGTCACCTAAGCCGTGAACAATTTTTGTTCACATATTATGTAACCAAATGTTCACATAACCGGGTAGACCCTGGAAATATGTTATATAAAAAACAAAACTTAAAGATTATGACAATTCTCAGGCCTGCTTTATCAAAAGAAATTTAGGCTTGTCCAAATTTGCTCGAAATACTGCTCTTTTAACGGCACTCAGAATTAATCCAATAAGTAAACAAGCGTAAATACTATTTTACTTTCAGGTAATGTAAAATACTATTTTACTTTCAAGTAATATAAAATTCTATTTACTTTCAAGTAAGTCAGTTGACGTCAATAAGCAGAATAATTGCATAATTAAGTAAGTATTAAATGAAATATAAATGTCCAGACGGGTCGTATATCAAACAGCTAAAAGATACAAGCAAAATGATTAGAATGGAGGTAAATTCTTCTGGTGTCAATCGATGTCTAGAAATCCTAGATAAAGTGTATGTGGAAAAAATTAGCTACCCTAACAAGGAAGAGCTCTTTAGTAAAATTATTAATTTGTATTATTTGATGCATAATGATATATCAAACAATATTTTTTATAAAAATATACTGTACAGGGTTCTGGATGAATCATTTAGTTAATTATAATTACTTTTCTTCTTTTTATACTGTTTTTTTTTTATTTTTATTTTTATACGGACATTTTTTTTTAATATCAAATTGCCAATGTGGCGTAGTTTATTTAAATTAATAATAATAATAATAATATCCTGATGCAGCCTAACATTTGATTGGCTTTGTATGTTGTCTCTATCACTTTATTTTTCAATTTAAGATTTGTATTAAAAAATAACTCCAAGATCTCTTTCGGTTTCTGACGTTGAAAACTTCTTGCCATTAATAAAATAAGGAAATTCTTTGTTTTAATGATTTTAAAGCATAACAACACATTTTGATGTGTTGAATAGAAGAAGCTAATCTTGAGTCCACTTGAAAATTGAATCTAAATCTGATTGTAGCTTCGCTGCGCTTATTTCTGATAACGTTTGCGAGAACATTTTAGTATCATCTGCATACATTTAGACATCATTCTCTATTCCTTTTGGTAGATCATTTATATACAAAACGAACAATAGTGGACCAATCACTGATCCTTGTGGTACCCCGCTATAAATCTCAACCCAATCCGATAAAATTTCACCTTGGACAGCTCGTTGTCTTCTATTTTTCAAGAACGCTTCAATCCATTTAAGTGTCAGACCATCAAAGTCAAACGCTTTCAATTAAGCTATTAGTCTTCTTTGTATAACAGTATCAAATGCTTTCGCAAAATCTAACAGAATCACATCAACAAGAATACTTTTGTCTTGACTCATTGAGATGAAATCTACACTTTCCAAAAGATTAAATGAACATGACTTTTTCTTGACAAATCAATGCTGTTCTTTAGATAAAATATTATTCTTATAAAGATAGTCTTATTTTGGTTCTTATTATGCTTTATATAAATTGCACGGAATTGATTCGATTACTTGCTTAACTGACTTGCTTTAAAATTGAATCATTTGACATTTTCTGAATATTTAGATTACCAAATAAATGCATCCAATCAATATTTGATAAAAATGAGAAATTTTTTCAAAGTCAGCTTTATTATAAATTTTTTATTTATTATAGTTTGAGATTTATTATAGTTTATGATTCTTTACTTACCTTGTTTTTGAGAACAAAATTTAAAAAGATCACCAGATGTCCTTTATTAATGTTACCAAGCACAAGTGTTGTATCGATTGCATACGCCAGGCTTAGTCGTTAAAATCAAATCCAAAGATTTAACAGCTTTTTCGATTGAAATTTAAAAAGTTGATATTCTGATCTAATATAAATTGAATTTATTTACCCTCTCATTCAAATTAATTTTAAAATGTCTAGATTTTTCGCTCAAAAACCGAAACCTGCTCGATTTGATTGGTCTGGCTTTTTTGACTTCTGAAAGAACGGAAGCTAAAAAAGCTAATACTGAAGGTTGAAAAACAAGCAGCTTGTTGGGAGGGACTGTAAAAAAGGAATTGGAAGTGTACAAATAGTTCATTAACTTTTCGGTAGAAAAGCAATATTTCTTTGTGTAAAAATCTTAAATGTATTCAAAATGCCTTTTAGAAGATAAATAGATCATTATTTTCTAAAAAATTTATTTTGAATTTAATAGTAATCCTCACTAAAAGCAATTAGAATTGTTAATTACAACAAAAAAAGAGTTGAATTTTCGAAATTTAATTAATTCAAGCATTTCAAGCTATTAAGTTAGACATCTTAAATATTATATTTATAATTGGCGAAAAAACATAAATTGGCTGATTTTCTTAACAATTTTTAAGAAATTTTATTAGTAATACAATGAGATGGAATAAAAATGGAAATAATGGTAAAAAAGCATAATATCAGTTATTATGAGTTTATTTTATTTTCATTTTTTTATATTTTTTATATATTTGTTTAATAAATTGATAAAAAATTTAATTTATATTTTAATTATTTTTGCATGAAAATCAAATTCACTTTTTATATAATATTATTTAAAAAAATTTTTTATTTTTTAAATTACATCAAAAATTTGAATTTGCTTTCATGCTGTATTTAACATTGAAAAAGTAAAAAAGTAAAATGCAAATTAAATGGGGACATTAATATTAAAAAAACAATTCTTCACAAATAAAACTTTCATTTTAGATCAAGTCAGATAAGGTTAAAGAAAATGATTAATATTAATGACCTCTTAATTAATCAATAAAGTTTTCAAATCCCATAAATTAAATGAAATAAAAAATTAAAAAATACTTCGATTTAAAAGGGTTTCCTAATTAATCTCCTTATTTAATTAAATTTACTCATTATTTATTCTTTTTCGAAAAAGCTTTTTTGACATTTATATTCATTTTCCTTATTTTTAATTATCTTTTACGAAACATTGTCAGTTTACTTTTCGAATTATTTCTTCTCATTTGAAAAATTTTTCTTTTAATAACTTGTAAAGAGTGTTTAATTATAAAATAAACTTTACATTATTTTTGTTTTTTTTTTTCAAATAGCAAAACAAATATTTCTTTTATTTTTGAATTATAAGATAATGCTTCCTTTTATTAGTAAATATTTAGAAAAATTCTAAAAATATTGAGCAAATAGTCTTAAATTTTCTTGATAAAAAAATTTTTAAAAAATATTAACCCATTTAAAAGTTATTCTAGTTTCGCTGAATTGATATTATCGAATTGAAGCAAACTTCACAACCCCTGCAATGTTTACATTAGTACATTATTGGGATTATGTTTAGTAATTTTTTAGTTTTATTGAAAATCTTACTAATCGGATTTTATTCTACATTTTTATAAGTTATTAGTTATCATACTTATTTACTGAAATAACCTCACATTATATCTATATCAATATGAAACTCTTTGCGAAAAATCGAAAATTTAGAAAAGTTTTTTTTTTCATAAATTAGTTTAAAAAATAGTTATTTTTAAAATCGTTGTAAAAAAAACTTTCCTAAATTTTCGATTTTTGTAAAAAACAGACATTTTTTTCAAAAATTTTGAATTTTGAATTGGCCGTTTTTAATTTTACCAAATTTTACCAAAATTATCTCAAAATCTTGAAAATTTACATAATATTTCGTAAAATACCTCTTTTTCACTTTTCGGATTTTACGTTAATTAACGTAAAATGTGGTAAAATTTGGTTAATTCACGATATTTTACGTAATTTTTCGTAAAATACTGTTATCAAATCACCACTGTATAAAAAATTTTTGACGAAGTTCGTCAATAGACTTTAAACATCAGAAAAAGAAATCAATCTTATTTTTATTAATTGATTGTTAGATTTATTAACAAAATAAACTTAACATTCTTCTTTATCTATCAAATTTAAATTATTGCACATTATAATCTTGATTTTAAAATTGCAGTTATTATTAATTAGTGTTGGTAACCGTATAAACGGCCATTGATGCTGCCAAAATTTTTTTTGACCGTGAACAAGACCGCCTAGACGAACGATTAAAATGGCGGACGGCCACTTCTGGGGCCAGGCCGGCGGCCAAAAATTTGGACCACGAAGTTGACCGGCAAAATCATAGACGGACGGCCAAATGTACGGCCAAACTCTAAACGGACGGCCACTTTTGCGGCCAGACCGGCGGCTAAATATTTTGACCGCGAAGTTTGCCGGCCAAATCAAAGACGTTAAAATTTGCGATCAGACCATATCCTGAAAAGTTAAAGATTTGCCAAAAGTTTTATATTAAAATAAAATGCCAAATTTTTTAGAAAAAAATAATTTTTTCTTAGAAGGCCAAATTTTTTAAATTTTTTTTCTTTAAAATTTCATGAAAAAATATTAGAGATTTATATGTATTATTTGAAAATTTTTTGTTTCTTCATATTAGAAACTTGAAAGAACATCAAAATCTTTTGTCAATAATAAATTTTTTGCCGCTGATCTTGTCTGACCGCCAAAGTGGCCGCCCATTTTAGGGCAGGCCGTACATTTGGCCGTCCGTGTATTATTTGGCAGGCCAACTTCGCGGTCAAAATATTTGGCCGCCAGTTCAGCCGCCAAATTGGCTGCCTTATTTTTGCCGCGTCTGGACCTGCCGGGCTTGGCAACCGCCCAACACTATTATTAATATTATAAAACTTTCAAATGCTTCTTTTATCATACGCAACGTGAAACTACTTCTCTTGAAAATTTTATGAGAAGTCTTGAAACTCTCAAAAAAAATGATTCAAGATAACAATCAAATACCTTTAAATTCAATTATCGATTACTGACTTTTCAAAGTTTTCAATATATCTAATTTTTTACATGGTTTAAAATTTATTAGGATTTTGAATAAAATTTTGAAATTTAAAAAACATGATTTAATTATCGATAAGACTGAATTTAAAATTAAAGATTTCAGCGTCTTGTTAAAAGTGGGTATTCAAAATAAAATTTTTTTTTATGTAAAGATTCATTTATTTTTATAAATATTAAATTTGTTTTTTAACTAGGAAGAATAATACAAAAAATGTCTAAAAGTATTTAAAAATATTTTGAAGAAACTAATTATTCAAAAGATCTTTTATAAATGGGTTTTTTTACAACTAATCAATAAAATAAAAAAACGTTTGTTTAGACTTTTCAGTAAATATTTATCATTTATTATTACAAAGGTTAATATGAGTTTTGCATAATATGAGTAAAGCTAACTGATTTTTTGATTCAACCCATGACATTGGAGAGAATCCGAAAATTGTCCCAGTCATCAATGTTTCATCAATACTGTAAGAGGAAAAAAGAATCAAAGAAATGGAAATAAAAGCAGTTTAATCTTTTACTTAATAAATTTATTTTATACCCAATGAATTAATGAATTACCCTATGCTCCACAAGGAACGAATAAGGAAAAAAAATTAGTGAATTTAAAAAAGGCCGCATGAGAAAGTGTCAAATTTTTAATAATAATGTCAAATTTGTAATTGTCAAAAACCAAACATCAAATTAATTAAATTAATGTCAAATTTTTCTTAAACGTGTCAAATAATCATTATATCTGTCAAATTTGATGAATAAGTTTCAAATAAGTTCATCAAATTTTAATAAGTCAAATAAAATAAATAAGTGTCAAATTTAAGAAAAGAAAGTTTCAAATTGATTTGTCAAATATTTTCTATAAAACGTTTGCCTAAATTAACCAAATCATAATTCCTTTCTTTTTGACTTTTAATAAAAATGAATATTTTACCAAACATTGATGATCTTGTTTTCACACAGTCGACTAGCTGAGCTCATGCTAGAAATCCGGCTCAACGTAACAATGAAGATCAGGGTCAAGAAACTGATAATGATGCTGAAGACATTTGTGTTGTTTCGGAACCTGCTAAAGCTAAAGTTAAGAAAAGTCATTTGTTTTACAAAATTTACGCAACCTACGAAAATCTTAGACAAGTTTTAGTAGCAATTGATCGAGCTTTTATTCAAGAGTGTTCGTGGGCCAAACTAACTAACATTACTTGTGACGGTATGACAATTGGAAATTACTATTGTAGTATTGCCGGTAAGTTAGTTTGCCCAGTTAGGCTAAAAATTCGTCCAGATCCCGCTTCGATGAAAGTTGACATCGTTATTTCAGAGAACGAACACGAACAACACGAACATCCCGAGTCAAAAGTTGGTTTAAATGCTCCAACTAAGGAGATATTCCGTCAGATTTACTTTTACGAAAAGATAACGAGACCGATGTGCATTCAAAGACGACTTTATGAGAAAAAAATTCAAGCTCTACCAAAGGTCACACAAATACAGACATATCTTCTAGTATTAAAGAGTGAAGAAATCGAAAACATTACAAATCTAGGTGATCTATTCAATTGGTGTAAAGCTAATGAACATTTGCCATTTGATGACAATCGTATGTTCTGTCCAGTGTATCAGATCGATCGACACGAGGCGAAGATTACTGCACTCCGAATTTTTCTAACGACATACAATTTGATTTCACAAGTAACTGAAGATGGCAAATTTTTTTCATTTTTAATACATTTATTGTTTTTTTAAGACAAATTTTTTTCATTTTTAATACATTTATTGTTTTTTTAAGACAAATTTTTTTAATTTTTTAGTTGAATTACTAGCAACAGACTAAACATATAAATTAGTTTGGAATGGAAATAAAGTTATTCTTGTTGGTTCTTGTGATCGAGAAAAAAAATTCCACCCTTTTGGTATAGCATTAACCATGTGCGAAAAAAACCAAGATTTCGAATTTTTGTTCAAGGCCCTGAAAGAATCAGCTGAATTATTATTGAATCGAGATATCAACCCAACCGCTCTACTCGCTGATGGCGCAGAAGCAATTCATATTGGTTTTTCGAAAGTATTCAATCTAAAACAACGAATTATGTGATGGGCACACGTTAAGCGTAATATACATACTAAATACAATCGAAACAAACACTACAAACAAATGAAATTCGACATCGACAATCTTCAACTTTCAATGACCGAAACTATGTTCGAAAATGCATCGAAATTGTTCTTAGAGAAATGGACAAAAATTGACCCCGAATTCGCAGCATACATGGATAGCTCTTGGGTTACATCTTCTGTAAACGGTTGGTTCGACGGAAGAGCACAAGGCCATCCAGACACTAACAATGCTCTCGAGTCTAAAAACAATATTATTAAGGATTTACTTGAGAGAAAAACTCTAAAACTAGCCGAATTTTTAGAAAATCTCGACAAACATGTTTTCTCAACATGGTCCTTTCAGCGAATTGATATTCGACCACATCAAAAAATATTTTCCAAAGAACCAAACGTATCAATTGATTACTTCAAGCGAACTTTTGCCTGAGAACTTCTAGGCCTTAAAGTAATAAAGCAGAAGTTTTCTGGTAAATCTTTCTTTTTCATGGAGCGTACTCCTAAAGAATCAACAACAACTCAAGTGTCAACAACAATTCAAGTTTCAACAACAACACAAGAAGACGGCGTTAAAAAAAAAGAGGCAGACCACCTAAAAGACCTTTAGACTAACAAGAACCAAGCAACGCGCATATAAACGAACCAGTACCAAATGTTTTCGACAAAGATCGCTCTAAAAAATTTCTTCAATTAGTTAATAAATGTGAATGGGACAATTTCCAGCAATTTCTTGAAACTTTTGAAGAACTACGCATCGTACAATTAAACCAAGATAATTGGAAACTTAGCACATGTACATGTCCATTATGGTTCAAACATTACATGTGCAAGCACATCATCGGGATTGCTTATCGCGAGCGTCTATTTGACGAGTTTCCTAATGAATCTTGGTGTCTAACTTTGGGTCAAGTCGCAAGTGCTGGGAGACCCAGAAAAATGGCTAAAGCATTGACAAAGTAAGTTAAACCTATTTTACTTTTTTTATGAATATTTTTCTCTTTTTTTGGTGAATATTTGACTTTTTTTTTGACGAAAATTTGACTGTTATCAAAAAAATTTGATAATTTTTAATTTGACATTTCTTTAATCAATTTGACAAAAAAACATAATATTTGACGTTCTTATTTTTAATTTGACATATTAAAATTTGACAAATGATCGAATAAAAAAAATCTGACAAAATAATTTTTTTAAATTTGACATTTCTTTGAAAAATTTGACAAAAAAGCATTTACCCTTTAAAAAATTAAGGATTTTTTTTTGTTTTGCTTTTTGCTAAAGACAATTTTTTTTATATTAAATTAAAAAAAAAAAGTAAACGCCTCGTTACTCGTATATATAAAGCTCTGCTTCACCTATCTTAAATAAAAAAGTCAATTAGATTAAATTTCCCCCGTTGATTATTGAACACTCTCTTCTCTTATAGATGTCCAATAAAAATTAGTTTGAATTTTAATCATAATTTCAATTTACACATGAATAAATTTTAATAAATTAAAGACATTTTTGTGTTTTTTTTTACATGGATTCGACTTGATATGACCCTTGGACCCGTCAATCCGATCTCCTTCGTTAGATGTATTGGATCATGTATATATGCTCCATCTTAATTTAAACGCTCATGGTAAAGTTAATTACACAAACTATAGAATATAAATACATATATTTATTTCTTTGTTGTTTTTTTCTATTCTAATTTAATTTTTCTTTGTTTTGTTTTCTTTCTTTTCAATTTTAATCAAATAGAATAACACCTCCCTTTTTTTCAAAAGTTATTAATCTACAAATTTAATTATCGTTAACTCTTTTGAGATTTTGTTCCGGACTTGTACTTTAAACCGAATTTCTACGGTATTTAAAATGAAATTTTAGAAAACAACTAGAAAAAACTTTTTGAATCAACCTTCTTCTGAAAACAAATTAGTAAATACATTGGTACATTGGAATTGTTTTCATTTACCTGGTTGGATTCATCATTTAGAAGAGTTTTAAGGTCAAAAGTGTCCAGACATTGTCCTTATTGAAATAAGAGTAAATCCAAGTGAAGTAGACATCTTTAAATTTTAAAAATTATTTATCATTAGTTTAGGCTCGAAATTAACATGGTGGGGACGTGGCTGTTTTAGTAAAAGAAGGAATTGAATTTAAACAAGAAAATTCATTTGATAAGTTTTCTTTGAACTTCTTTATATCAAGTTAAGCCTAAAAAATACACAATTTGTTGTCTTTAGTCTTAACAATCCACCTAATATTGAACTCCCTTTCGAACTTTTCCTTAATACTTCAAGGAAATGTGGAAAATTCATAATAGGAGGTGATCTGAATGAAAAAAAGTTTAGGTTGTTTGAGAGAAAATAAGAATGGTCATCTTAGAAAAAATTATTTACAGGCTCAACCTAACCATGATAAGATCAACCTAACCATGATAAAATCAACTTAACCATGATAAGTTGAGCCTGTAAATAATTTTATTAAGCAGGAGTTCCACAAGGGTCAATAATTAGTCCACTTCTTTTTAGCATTTTTATAAATGACATAACAAAAATAAATAAAATAAACTGCAAATACTCTCTTCTTTTTGCAGATGATTTGGCTACTTTTTTATTTTTAAAAAGACAGGAAATCTTGAAAACATGATTAAAAAGTACTTAAAAGAAGTTAAAAGATGGCTTTCCGAATGGAAAATGAAAATTACTATTGAAAAGTCATGTTACATGATCTTTGAGAAAATAACTAAAGCTAAAATAAATCTTGACCTTAAAATTAATGACAGCACTTTAAATAACGAAGAAAAAGTGAAATTTTTAGGCATCACGTTAGACTCAAAGCTTACATTTGGTCCAATGGTGGATGAAATGAAAGAGCGCTTTAATTCAAGACTTAATATAATAAAATATCTCTCAAATAAGAAATTGGGTCTAAAACCAAAAACATTAGGTATTTACAAATCCTTGATAGGATCATTCTTGGATTATTCCTGGTTTAAATTCATTCTCAGAAACCAACATAAAAAAATACAAGTTATTCAAAATTTATCAGTTCGATCTATTTTGAATCTGAAATATGATACCCCCTCAAATATTATTCACAAAGAGGCCTTCAATAAACTAAATTTACTAACAATTTCGAATCGCTTTTTGAGTTGAGTGAGAGTTATGTCAGGGCAGGATTGAGTCATTCTGTTACACTGGTCGTCAGACTGGTGGAAGAATAAAGAGAAGTTTTCGAATCAAGATATATCGAATGCCCAACTCCATTGTGTAATTGCTACCTTGTAATTACTACATTTTTTCCTGAACTATCAAATATTTAAAAATGTCTTTCCTCTAGTTATTTCAGCATATCGTTTTAAATTTTCTTTTGACTTATTTATCCATTTTTTTTATTTATTTTTTATTTTATTTTACCTTATTGAACTTTATTTTAATTTACTTATATTTTTTTATGTATTCTGAAAGAGCATTAGCTCGGTACAGATAAACAAATAAATAAATAATGATAAATAAAATTGAACAGAAGAATCAATAGAGGGATAAATTTTATTTCATTTTTAGTAATGAAGAAGTTTTGTAGAATTTACGTGTCTTAAAATCACAAAAAATTTGTCCCTTAGTGTAAAAGAAAAGAAGCTTTTAAAATATTTTTAAAATATTTAATTCTTTTTATTAATAAGTATTTATATCAATTGTTTGTTAAATTTAAATTTTAAAATAATAAATATTAATTCTACTCTTCTTACTTAAATCAATACTACTTTAGATCGTTCATTATTTAACAATTTAAATGTTTTAATTTTAAATTATTTGATATAAATTCTTTAATAAAACTTGATATTTAAAATATTGTGTTTGTTATGAAATAATTGTAAATTTTTTTATAAAACCATCTTTTATTATAAAAAACAAAATTTTTCAATTTGTATTTTTAAAATTTTGAAAAATAAGAAGATAAAGACATAGTGAATTTTGTTACAAAAATATAAACAAAATTTAAAACTACCAAAGCTTAGGTTCTGAAGACCAAAACATGTTCTGTAAATTGTAGCAAGTGATACATATTTTGTACCACAAATATACTGATTCTGCAAAGCTATCCAATAAATCAGCAAAATTCAGAAAATGGACATAATATAAATTTTAAAATTCAGCTCAACTTTAAGTGGTGGTACAGAGGATCTTTCAGTTGCTACAACTTACAAAACATGTTTTGGTCGGTCCGAATTTAAGCTATGACGTTTTTTTTATTTTGTTTTGTAACAAAATTCACCGAAGATAAAATGAATAAAGAAAAATTGGGAAATAGAAGTAATTTTTTATTTTTAATATTTTTTGAAGAAGTCTATTCAAAGTTTTCATTTTTTTTCTAAGTAAAAATTCGATTTTATACTAATTTTTAAATTATTGCATTCAAAATTGTGTAAAAAAATTGAAAATGGCGTTTTTCTAAGATAATTTTTGACTATGATCAGAAAAATTCTATCATAAACTTCAAGTTGATGAAAAATTACAAGATTTATATTATTCATTGTTTAATTCAAATATTATTTTTAGATAAAATCAAAATTTTAATTTAAAAATGATGCCGAAAAACTATCTTTTTTATTTATGGTGCATTGGAGTTATTTTTCATTCATTAATTCCTGTGTTTTTCTATATTTTTTCAAATAATTTAATAAATTTTTCTAAGATAGTACTCTCGAAAGATGTAAATTTAGTCAATAACTTAAATAGAAAAAAATTTAATGACTATTTACATAAAAATAAATTAATAAACTGTGAAAAATTTGTCATTTTGACAAGCATAAATGATCCCACTGAACATGTTAAATACATAAACGATGCTCTCGTTGATTGGTGCCTAATAGTAGTTGGAGATAGCAAAACTCCAAATAATTATTCTTATAAGCATATAATCTATTTGAATACGGATTACCAAAATAAAGTTTTGGCTAAAAAATTTAAAATTGTGTCGAAAATACCATTCAAGTCATATTTGAGAAAAATGGTCGGATATTTGTATGCAATTGACTTAGGCGCAAAATACATTTATGAAACTGATGACGACAATGCTCCTGAAGATGGTCTTTTCAGCTTTCGCTACAAAACATTCAAAGGATTAGAAACTGATTGTGAATTGTCAAATGATTTGAATTTGTTTACAAATCCATATTCGTTTTTTGGTCAACCTACAGTCTGGCCTCGGGGTTATCCATTAGATCGAATTAGTAATCAGGATTACAAACAAGTTTATGAATGCATTAAAGAGGAATACAGGATTTGCATTGAAAATTTGCCCCTATTTTGTATTTGATTAGATTACTCAAAATTTTTTATTTTTGTCAATATAGATACCTTGTTTAAACTTTATTTGGAATATTTAAAATGTTTTTTCAATTTTTGTTCCAAAGTTTTCCAATTTGGAAAATAAAATTTTTCTTTTGACAAATCTTACTTAACAATAAATTCTTTTTTTATTTCAATGTTGAATCAAACTAAGCAAAAAAAAAATTACATTAAAAGCATTTCAATATTATTTTATAAGATGTCTAAGTTTTAGGAATTTAGGATTTAGATTTTTATTTAAAAAAATATGAAACTCTCTCCAAAATTCTAGTTCAAGAGACAAGTTCTCGTTCGGCTACATGATATTTAAGTTGCGTAAGCTCTCAGACAACAGGCAAGATGAAAGTGGCCATGTCTATCGAGCTGCCCGATTCCATCGGCAACGAAATATGGTAGTTGCTCGACGCGCTATTGGTGCACAATGTGGACAAGCGGCTGAGCTTTTGAGACGGTGGCACCGTAGAGTTTATAAAAATGTCTTCTTTATGGTCATTGACAAGAAAAAAGTCACTTGTTTACTAACCACGTTTCTTTTTTAAGACCTAAATGTTTTAAACCAAAAATTAATTTGGTTAAGAGTTAACTGTGGACTGCTTTAATATATTTGCATAATTTCTCACACAATTTTTACTTTTATTAAACTTTTCAAATATTAATAGATAATTTTTTGAGAATTTTGTATTTTTAAATTGCCTTCTAACTCTAATTAAACTCTAACCTTACTCTCATTATAAATCTATTGAGTAAATAAATTGATCAAATTCAAATTTAAAATTATTTATTACTTTCGAACTCATTCATTTTATAAGTTTTTATATGAGCATTTATGACTTATAATATTAAAGAATTTTTTTTTAAATTGAAAATTTTTCATACTTTGAACGATTTTTTGCATTTAAATATATTTTTGAAACATAATTTCATATGGTGAAAATACGAAAGAAATTATTCCCTTTAAAATTGATACTTTGTTTGTCATGAAAAATTTTGTTATTTCAAGAAAAATGAACAAATTCAATAAAGTTAAAAAAAATGTTTGTAAATGTGTGCTTTTTTTCTTTTAAAGTAGTTAATTTTAAATTGTAAGTTTAAAGATTTTTTTTTTATGAAGATTTTTATTTTAAATGCTTCAATGTTTTAAAAATAAATATTTTTATTTAAAGCGTTGTTTTTATTTTCTCGTTTTCTTAATTAAATCTAGACTTAAGCTAAATATTTTTTTTTCATTTTTTAAATATAAACTTAATTAAAATAATTTTTTAAAAACTTTTTGAGATGTCAAGATCATTGATGCTTTAATTGGTCAAATGTGGACGACCTGCAAGTATTCAACGCTGATTCCCACAAATAGTAGTTTATCGAAGTTTTAGCATTCATATTAGCTCAAAGTTCCAAGCTTTTTAGATACCATTCAAAAGTTGAACAAAATAGCAAAACCATTTATTTTTTTTATATTCAAAGTATGTACAAGAAATGAAGACCTTCAATACAAGTCCCAAGATGATTAACTAAAAATGTTCTAATAAGTCAGAAAGTGATGATTACTAAGAACTCAAATCAAGTTCGTCATTTCATTCAATAAAGATTTGAGTTGCTTTCAATAATTTGTAATATATTTTCTTTGTTCTTTTTTTGACGCATTTTTTTGGAAAAATTATTTTGGACTGTGTTTTTTTTATTTAATTACCATTTAGTAATATTTTGATCCTAAATTTAAATTGCGAATATAAATTAATTTCCTTTTGTATTTTAAATTAATAAATTAAAATCAAAAAAAAATTAAGTAGAATTTTGATTTTGAATTGCAATTGCAATTCTTCAGAATATTAAATGTTTTATTTTAAAATTATCAATATAAAATTTTTAATTTTTTCATTAAATAATCAAAATTTAATTAAAATAATTTTTTATTTATTTATTAATATCATTACAAAAAAATTAAATTTTATACTATAAGAAAGTCTAATTTTCCACTAAAAAGTAAAAAGAAATGGTAGTTGCTAATTGATTATAAAAATAATTCTCACTTTCTTTTTGATTTAATTGCTTTTTAGAAGAATATAAATATTTCACATTTCTTGTTATGTCATCCACGGAGTAAAGATTATTGTTAATTTCAAAAATTCCTAAAAAGTGTCCTGGTTTATGAACAGTTGAGTATAAAAATCGGTATTTACAATTTTCGATAGTAATTATTTTCGGTAATTCTTCGACGTAAATGTTGTTATTAATGGACTGAATATAAACATAAGTTGGCTTTTTGATAAATCTTATTTCTGGAATTATACTTAATCTACATTGAGCGCATTTTTCGCTATAGCAAGAATAGAGCTTGATCATATCATTTTCTTTTTTAAAAAAAATTAGTTCTGAATCGTAACTTATTATTATTTTAAGATTGTTAATACAATTTGAACTGCATTTCTGCCATAATTCATGTTTTTGATGATTAACCATATATTTAACAAAATATTCTACCTCACTTCCATATAATGATAATTGATATATCATGTCTCTTTTAAATGGCCTTTCTTTATATTCTATAATACAGTTTATCCAAACTTCTCTTGCCTTATCCCAATTTAAGTTATTTATATGAACTAAAATATTATCTAAAATGTTTTTTATACCAGAATCTAAATTCATCATTCCATTTGGTTTAATAATTGAAAAATACCAAAGTGCTAACAAATGATAATCAATAGTACACGTATCCTTTACATAAACATCTTTAAGACCATGATACTCTATTATTGCAGACCATTTGGGAACATGATTTTCAAAATCTTTTAATTTAATACCGAGTAAAACAAATGATCCACTCTCGTTCTCTGTTTTTTGATCATTTTTTGACTTTTTAATTTTGCAAATGAATTTCATTGAATCACTGTTTTGTTTTTTATCCAAATTGTATTTGTTTGTTACATATTGTCCAATTTCTTTACTTTTTTCAATTTCAGAACGATTTTCATCAGATTCATCACTACTACATGATGAATCTGAGCTACTTGAAACATGTAACTTTCTTCTTTTATTTCTGTAATATATTGGGTCATTTGGAGGAGTTTTACTGTCCATTTTAATTAGGATATTATTTAGACCTTCTGCAGGTGAAAAAATTTCTTTGTGTTTTGCATAAGCAAAATAGTATATTAATGCTGCAACATGACTACAACAACCAGCAACTTTCCGACCAGACAAACAGCTACAAATGTATGCTTTAATTTAAAGTCAATTATTTATAAAATCCTAAGAAGAAAAAAAAATTTAAATGTCTTACAATTAATTCCTTTAGAACAATCTAACTTAGGTGTATATTGAACAAAAACTTTATATGAACTTTTAAATGAGTCGATACGATTTTCACTTTGAGAATTAATGTTTTTCTTTTTGCCTCGCTTATGTCGTGAAGGTAATTTTACTGAAATGATTTTTGTCCCCTTGAATTTGGAATACATATTTTCTGATTTTTTACCAATTAAATCATTTTTAACAATAAAAGCAGTCGGATTTAATGCTAAATCGCTTATATAGCTTTTAGCTTGCCTTAATTGAAAAGAACCCAAAAAAATTTTATTTTGCATTGTTTTACGTTTTAAAACAGGAAAATCATCTATTTCTGAGAAATTGATTGGAACAATCTCTTTAGTATCCAACTGTTTACCAAGCAAGAATTCAAGATTGTTTTGTTTTTTTTCTATTTTTTTTAATATCCTTTTTGCTATTTTTCCTGCATTTACTCCATCAGAACAGCTAGGTTTAAAATCAAAATTAATCATTGCGCAACAATTTCTATAGTCAATCATTATGTGACCTGCTTCTGAATTTCTAATATTGTCAAGTGCCTTTTTATTTTTTAAAATACCTATTTGTTTCTCTACAATAAACCGACACTTATTTAAAAAAAAATTAAATAAAATTTTTTTTGATTTATTATTACTTTTGTGACAAGTTTTGTATCACTTGTTTGTTCAGTAGTTAATTGTTTTGATTTTGAAAATGTCTGATCAGTTCTTTCCTCGATCTGTTGACAAGTTGGTAGTTTACATTCGAATTTATAATTTTCTTTTAAAAATTTAAATATATCACGAAAGCCTTTAATTTGAATTATATATTAAATTTTTTTTTTATTAATATAGTTACCTCTGTCAAGGAAAAGGATAGTTTTATTTGGGAGAAGGAGGTTATTTAAGTCGAAATCTGTTTTTAATATATATTTTAGAATTACAGCATCATTATCGCTTGCTTGAAATGCTCCATAACAATCAATAATCCATCCGTCTGCACAACAAATAATGAAAGGTTTTAAAAGAGAGTCCGATTTTTGTGAACTCCAACAACGATATTGAAAACCATTATTAGAACTTTTTTCTAAACGAGTATATGTTCCATCGCAAACTATTGCCAAAACATCTTCTTCTAAATTATGAAGTTTTTTTACCATAATATTATTATGTTTCAAGTAGAACTCTCTTTTTTTTTTTGAACCCAAAAAATAAGGAACAAAATCTTTGTGTATAGCATTTCTTATTACTGATAAGTAATTGCTAATTTGAACTTGTGTCGTATTTTTACTAAACAGTGATGCCAACGTTTTTTGACTGGATCCTGTTGATAACCAATAACGATAAAGTGCTATTAATTGTTCCTTGGATCGTTGTAAATTATCATTTACACTTGTTATATATTTTGAGAAAGAAATGAATTTTTCTTTTGACCATCCAGTGATTTCTTTGCAATGTTTTTCATCCAGAGTTGATATGTCTTTAAATTTTTCGAAAATTGATTTTTCTTTTAATTCTAGATACTCAAACATGTCAAATATTTGTCTTTCATGTTCTATTAATTTAGTAGGTATAATTTTAAAAAGGTCTTTTTTTAAATTAGAATCATTCTCTAAATGAATTCCACAGCATCTCGAACCTTTCTTAATAAAAATTTGATGAGTTTTATAACCATAAACAATTGATTCAAAATTTAATAATTTCAAGCGTAAAGACGAATTTTTTTTTAGGCACACAAAACAAAAACGATGCGATGAACGAGCAGTTTTGATTTTTCGATAAGAAGCCATCGTTATCTTTTTTTCTAAATTAATTATTTTATTTTATTTAAAATCTAACTTTTAAATTTTTAAAATAATATTTTATAAAAGTTTAAGAATAAATTAAAAAATTAATAAAAATGTGTTTAAAAAATTAAAAAAAAATTTCTAATTTTAGTTATTTATATTCTTCTTAAATAAAACTTTTTTCACTTAATTCTTATTTTGATTTTTTCGACTTTTTTTTTCTTCAAGTTCGATTTTTTTGTTTTGTTCAATCAAAATTAGAAAGCATCTATATAAAATAAATATCTTTCTAAAAACAAACATCAAAAGCTTTGTGCAAAAACAATAAAAAACAGCATCCTTTTAAAATTCTATATTGCAAAATAAATTTAATTAAAAATTTATAAAAATACCTTTGAAGCCATCATAAATTTCATTTTGTTTTTATTTTCATCAAGCCAATTAAATTTATGTAAAACAAAATCGATTAAATCGAAATTTTTTATCAAAAGCCATCCAACTGTGTCATCTATATCATTGATTGGAGAAAGGGCAATATTTTCACCAACAATTATCAAAATTTTTTTTGAATTTATTAGAAATCTTCATTAATTTATTAATATAAACCAAATTTTTTATTTGAAAAGCAGAAAAATTACTTTTTAATCTTTCTACAGTGATCATAATTTATTTGAATTGTCTCAATCAAATCTCCATCTGGTGGATAATATCCAGTTTGTGGGCTATTTCCGAATTGAATTGGAATATTTTTCTCATAACAGTTATTACTGTAATTTGCCGGAATAAAAAATTCTTTGATTCTCAGACAACGATCGTTTGAGTCACATGCAAATCCGTGTGCTACTTCGTCAATTTTTATGTCACCTGATGAAGGGTTAATCTGTGAATAAAAATTCTGTTTTGTTGATGTAAGTATTTGTGCAGTTGACATGGGTGAATGAAATTCGATGTTTAAAAAAAGAAAGAAGAAACACAAAAAATTTTCCATTTGAATGACCTTGTATAGAGAACAAAATAAAAAATTTCTAAAAAAAAAGCTAGTGAAAACCTACTGAAAAAACACAAAATTAAATTTGAAAAGAATCGAAAATACTTAAAATATAGAAAAATTGAGTGAAATGATTCACTCAATTCACTTTTTCGATTTTCTTTTCTGAAAAAAAATCGTAAATCTATAGTGCTGAGAAATTTTTCAGAAATAAAGCATTTTAAACACAGAAACTCGATATTTATACATTTTTTTTATCATTCTTATTTTCTATTCAAACTTCTTCCAAAATAAATGATAATGTTTGACCTAGACTTTATTCAAAGCACAGTAAAAAAACATCTGCTGGATTCTAGGTCAAAAAAAAACATTATTTTTTTAAAGAAAAAAAGGAATAAATAAAAATTATGATCGAAAAAGAAAAGTAAAATAACGAGATTCTGTGTTAGAAATATTTTTTATCTTAAAAATTTACTATTCGTACAGAATTACGATATTATTTTGTAAAGAATCGAAAATACTTAAAATATAGAAAAATTGAGTGAAATGATTCACTCAATTCACTTTTTCGATTTTCTTTTCTGAAAAAAAATCGTAAATCTATAGTGCTGAGAAATTTTTCAGAAATAAAGCATTATAAACACAGAAAATCGATATTTATACATTTTTTTTATCATTCTTATTTTCTATTCAAACTTCTTCCAAAAAAAATGATAATGTTTGACCTAGACTTTATTCAAAGCACAGTAAAAAAACATCTGCTGGATTCTAGGTCAAAAATAAACATTATTTTTTTAAGAAAAAAAGGAATAAATAAAAATTTTGATCGAAAAAGAAAAGTAAAATAACGAGATTCTGTACGAATAGTATATTTTTTAGATAAAAAATATTTCTAACACAGAATCTCGTTATTTTACTCTTCTTTTTCGATCAAAATTTTTATTTATTCCTTTCTTTCTTTAAAAAATTAATGTATATTTTTGACCTTTAATCCAGCAGATTTTTTTAATATGCTTTGGATAAAGTCTAGTTCAAACTTTTTCAAAAAAAATGTTAATTTTTGACCTAGACTTTATTCAAAGCACATTAAAAAAACATCTGCTGGATTCTAGGTCAAAAAAATACATTATTTTTTTAAAGAAAAAAAGGAATAAATAGAAATTTTGATCGAAAAAGAAAAGGAAAATAACGGGATTCTGTGTTAGAAATATTTTTTATCTTAAAAATTTATAATTCGTACAGAATTACGATATTATTTTGCTAAGAATTGAAAAAACTTAAAATATAGAAAAACTGAGTGAAAAGATTCACTCAATTCACTTTTTCGATTTTCTGAAATAAATCGCAAATCTTTTTTATTTTTAGTATAGATTTATCATTTTTTAAAAATAGAATTATCGGTAAAGTAGATTAGGTACGTAGTCTATCACAATATTTTAAATTTTTTTTTCAATGTTTCTTTTAGAATTTTTTTATTTAAAATTTTTCCTTTAATAAACAGAATAAATATAAAATTATATTTTTTGATTTTAGAAATGGAAAGAAAAAGAAATGATTGCAAAAAAATTTTAGAAATCATTCGAAATAAAAATATCATTAAAGAAGTCTTTTATTTATTTATAGAATGGATAAAAAGTTATTTTACAAAAATTATGAAATCTATAGAAGTTTATAATTTCAGGAAAAAAAAGATTCCTAAAATTTATATTGACATCAAATGTAAATTTATTTTAGAAAAATGGCTCAACGAAAATTTAGAAAATCCATATCCCTCTTTGGAATCAAAAATAATGCTTTCAAATAAAACAAACTTAACTTTAAAAAAAATTAATCATTGGTTTGTTTGGAAAAGAACCCAGCTAAAGAAGCGAAATGCAGAAATAAAGGTTAATGATGTTTTTTCGTGTAAAAACAAGAATATATTAAGAGATTTTTTTTAAACATTAATGATAGACCAAATAAAAATGAGATCTCTATTCTAGCTACGAAAATCAATGCCACGGAGAAAAAAATTGCCAAATGGTTCACCGATCAAAGATATGCGCAAAAAAATAGATTAAGTAACTGTTAAAGTATTCTTAGCAGTCAAGCATTGGCTAAAAATTAAATTTTATTGAGCCTTATTTTAAAATTTTAAAATGTGATCCAAATTTTTTCATTCTAATAAATGTACATGGAAAAAAATTTTGTTTCATTTTATAAAAAATCTATAATTTTTTTTAGAAAGTATTTGTAAGCAGAATCACATAGTGAGTTTTATCCTTATTTAATTATTTAATGCTTTATTTTGATAAATATTCATCTAAAATGACAAATTTTATTTAGCTATTTTTTCTGGTCCAAGATACATCACGTTTTTTGCAGAAAATCAAAAATTTACTCAGCGCCACAACTCGTCCCACCAATCGAGGCAGTTTGTTCGCCAATGTTCGACCAAGAAAAACCATTTTGAGTAGACATTTCAAGCGAGTCAGCTTCAAGTTCGATTTGCCAATGATAAATGTGATCTATTGGTATTCGGCAAGCGAACAGTACGGCAAACAGATGAACAGGGAGGACTTTTTGATGAACTCGTGTCTCAAGCTTGACTTGGTGTCGTTTGGAGACAAGCTGAAGCGGAGAGCCAGGCCGGAGAGCCAGTAACATAGAGCTGATGAAACTCAGTGTCAAGCAGACTAGCATGGATTTGATGTCGCCAGGAGGCGGCAATTGTGAAAAAGTTGCCAACCAAAGTGAAACCGACTTGTTCATGCTCGAGATGAACAAAGGTCCATCAAATTTTTGGGCTCAAAGCCGGCGGTGAGGAATTTTTTCATGAAAATTGACTGCATAGAGTATGAACGCGAAAAGTCGTGCCAGTGCAGTTTTTATCCAAGACTTGGCAACGAGTCTGCCAACGACGCACTCACCAACATGTCCATGTCAAGTCAAGTGTCCATTCAGATCACCAATTGTCCAAAACACAATTTGTCCATTCGAAATCTAAAAGAAAAGTGGAACACGGTCAATAGGGATGTTGTGTACATTTTGTTCGAAATATACAACAAGTCAAATATGATGAGACAAAATTTGTCGGCACACATTCTCAAACAGTACGATTTGTTCACTGATCAACTTTTGCAAAACCACATTTTGTCTCAGTACAAAAATCGGCAAAAATTGAGCAGAAAATCAAGTGAATTGAGCACTGGACAATCATGAGAACAGAGTCAAGTTTGCCAAAGTGGCGAACACCAGTTCGAAGAACTACTCAACAAATTGGACAGCGAAAAAAACCTCAACTCACATGTGTTCTGCGGCGACATGCCGCCCAATCAATCCAATCCTCACTTTGACAACTTGATCTATGGTTTTCATTCAACGAATCGAATGGGCGACATTGTCAGCTAAAATGTGTCCATTCAGTTGATAAAAAGCCAAATTAAGCTGAGCTTGGACGACTCTTGGCACAGTGACGAGTCCTTTTTGAGCTTTATACCCAATCCTAAGCGAGTGCCCAGCGCCGACAAGCAGCAAGAGTACGTGATCATATCAGCAGCCAGAGCCAATGTAGAACAACATTTGCACAAGCCAGTCTGCAAGTCACAGCGCTTTTTGGAAAAAATATCGTGGAGCGGTCATTTGGAAAACATGCAGTACTTTGCCACTTTGAACAACACCAACACGAACTTTGAGTTCTGGCTGAGTCAAGAGCTGATCTATCCGCCCAAAGACTTGCCACAAAATTACCTAATAGAAGACCGAACAAAAGAGAGTCGACTTCAATTGATTGTGCCCAAGTGCCATTGTGAGTTCTACCTCATTGGTTTCTATGACAAAATTCCCGATGACAATTCCTTTTTAAACTAATTTAAATATTTTTAATTTAAATAAAAAACATTTTTATAATATTTATTTTAATAAAAAATAAATTTTATAAAAAATCAATTTTCTTTTATTTATTTAATTGAATAAAACCTAGAGTCGTTTTTGCTGAGCGTACCTCTGAGTACAAAAACAAGTTGTGACAAAAAAAAATTCAAAAAAAATTATTAAACATCGAAATTGGTGGCATGAACCGAGTCATTTTCTAAGGTAGCTATAACACTTATATTTAGTTGCGATATTTATTTGATATGATTCCATCGTTCAGAGTCAATATGACCATAAAAGTCATGAACATGCTCAAGGCTGAGAAAAAATGCCAAGCGTCGTGGTGATCACTTGTGAGTTAAGGCGAGTATTTCCAGACTAACCATTTCTTTCTTTTAGTATTAAAACTATAAAATTAAAATTGATAGAATTTAATACTTTATTTTAACAAAAAAAACAAAATTATCTTCAAAAAAAAATTTTATAACTTTAAGAATAAAAAATAAAAAAGAGTTTTGTAATTATTTTTTTTGAATAAGAAGATAAAAAATGAAAAAACTAAATAAAAAAAATAAAACCAGACCAAAAATTGCCAAGAAAATTTTTATTTGTCCAAAAAATCCGAATCCTTCCACTACAGTTTGGAGAAACCGTTGATGAAAATGCCAATCGATGAACCAAAAAACCGAAAAATATCCAAGTTGGTCACAAGAAAGGCCTTTTAATAAATTTATTTGGTATTTTGTTAATTATAAAAAAAATTACAGTCCAAACAGAATAACTTTTACATTCTGGGAGCCAATATCGCAATAAATCTGAGAAAATTTCTTTATATATTTCACACTTACTATTTGTATTTTCCAGAGCCAGATAGTTTGAAAATATTCCGTTCAAATAAAAAATAATTCCATATGTAAGTAAAGCAGTTCGACATATCAGTTTATCCCACAAGATACCAAAAATCATTAAAAATAGCAAAGGTAATTGTACCAAACCATTATATAATATTTTTATAGTACTAAAACAGCAAGATGGCCAACGGGCGCATGGAATAATTTTGGTTTTGTTTACAATTTTTGCACGAGTAACGCCATTCTCAATCCATGTCACCACGCATCTCGATTTTGAAGTTTTAAGGATTCTTCCCTTCTGCATTTTTTCTTAAAAAAAAGTCAAAACAGAAAATCAAAATAAATATTAGAAATAAACCATTTGTTCTTTCAAAAATAACTTCAGAACCAGGCTCCATTGAATTAATTTGATTATTTTGTCTTTGAAATTTCAAAAATAAAGTCTAAGTTAAGGTAAGGTAATAAGTTTCAGGTCTTAGCTCTTGAGTTATTTTTAAAACAAATGCTAAATTCGTTTCGAAAACTTTTTGAAATTTTTAAAAACAAATGTCACATTAATTTTTATATTTTTGTTTGTTTTATTTTATTATTTGATAATTAAATTAATAAAAAAAAAATGCAAAATTTTATAAAAAAATATTTATTGATTTGGGTGTCAAAAAATAAATTAATTTATTTTACAATTAAAATTTAAATACAAAAAATAACAAAATGTGTCCAAAAAAACTGTTGTAAAAAAAACTGGGTTTTTTATTAATTACATTTTTTTGCTTCTTCAATCACTTTCTTTCGAAATTCTTCTATTAAGAGTCCAATAGCAAGTTCCACTAGTTAAAGTGTCCTGTCCATACCAAACCATTGGCACAATACTGAACTGTATCAAATAATGGTTCCAAAAATCCTGGGTCCAAAAATACTGAGTCCAAAAATACTGGGTCAAAAAATACTGGGTCCAAAAATTCTGTGTCCAAAAAAACTTTCTTTAAAAAAAACGCAAAAAAATGCAAAACTTTAAAAAACTTGCCAACAAAAAACTGGTTCCAATAATGCTGTAACCAAAAAAACTGTGACCAAAAATGCTGTGACCAATAATACTGTGACCAATAATGCTGTGACCAATAATGCTGTGACCAAAAAAACTGGGTCCAAAAATACTGGGTCCAAAAATGCTGTGACCAAAAAAACTGAGTCCAAAAATACTGGGTCCAAAAATTCTGTGTCCAAAAAAACTGTCTTTAAAAAAACGCAAAAAAATGCAAAACTTTAAAAAACTTGCCAACAAGAAACTGGGTCCAATAATGCTGTGACCAATAATGCTGTGACCAAAAAAACTGTGACCAAAAATGCTGTTACCAATAATGCTGTGACCAAAAATGCTGTTACCAATAATGCTGTGACCAATAATGCTGTGACCAAAAATACTGGGTCCAAAAATACTCGGTCCAAAAATTCTGTGTCCAAAAAAACTGTCTTTTAAAAAACGCAAAAAAATGACAAACAACGAAAAGCGATTTGATAAGAGACTTAAATCTTTAAATCAAATGATTGACTTGATTTAAGTTCTAAGTCATCATCACTATCATTCTCTAATTTACTAGTTTCTTTTTTATCATTTATTTTTGGACTTAATTTTGGACTAAAGGTCTTCATTTCTTGTACATACTTTTTTAAAATGAAAAAGAATATTAGTTAAAAAAAAATTGATTTATAAAAAAATTACGCAGGCTTCCACGAATTGCGGAGTTGACTTATTGCTCCTTGTTGCTCTTGAGGAATAATCAATTTCATTAACCAAATTGTTGGAAAGATTACAAACTTTTTGGTAAAATACTTTTTTTTTCAAAAAATAAGCAAGGAAAACAATCAAAAAAAAAATTAACATAAAAAAAGTCAAACTGATCCAAAAAAAATTTTTGTGGAATAAAATACGAGTCCAAAATTCAAAATTATTTTGAATTTTGGGCTCTAGCATTATTGGGGTTTCGTTTTCATCGATTTGCTCTAATTGGTATCCAGAAGGGTTGGAGGAGAGAGTTTTTGGGTGAGCTAATATCAAGGCTAATAATTTTGATGGAGCACTGCTTGTTGGAAGTTTTGTTGTCCACATTTGATTAACGAATAGGTCAAAGCCGCTTGACATCTAAAAAGATAAAATTTTTTTTAATTTATATAATTAAGTTTTTATTTGAAAAGCTGATGATAGAAAGATTTGGCTTAAGTCTAAGAGAAAATGAAAAGAAAAATTTTAACTTAGAAAATTAATTTTTAAGCATTAAATTGAATTGAAAAATTGGATTAAAAATTTGTTTCTTATTTATAAAAAGTTTTTGGCTTAAGTCTAAGAGAAAAAGAAAAGAAAAACTTGAACTTAGAAAATTTATTTTTAAGCATCGAAGCTTTTCAAATAAAAATTTTTATAAATAAAAAACAAATTTTTTTTAAGACTTAAAAACTAAATACTACATAAGAAAAATAAAAAGCACGCATTAAAAAAAAAAAATTTTTGTGAGTTTTTTTTGAATATATTTTTAATCCAATTTTTCAATTTTGCTTAGTATTGAAACCGTGTTGTTTGAAATTTATATTTATTTAAAATAATGTTATATTAATTTTGCTATTTTATTAAAACTTTTAAACCAATTTTCAATATTATGTATTTATTAGATTTTTTTTTAAATTTTATTTTCAAAAAAATCTCAAAAATATAAATATTTTGTAGCTTAAATTTTAATTCAGTGACTTTGGGTTCAAAATTAAATTAGGGGCAAAATTTCAATATAAATCCTGTATTCCTCTTTAAGGTTTATTTAGACACGATTCCATTGATTCAACAAAGCCTCGTTAATGGAGATCCAGATGTTGATGCAATTTATCGACTCACTAGAAAATATTTCAAGAAAAATCTTAACATCAAATTTGACCAAAATGCACCAGCATTAGTTCTCAATCGTAATCAATATGCACCTATTAATTCTCAAAACACATTTTTTCATTATGATGCATTTTGGAGTTTAATATTTCCTTTGAATGTAACATTCAGAGAGTGCGACATTCTAAGAGGCTATATAGCTATTCGCCTAATGAAAGAGATAGATGGCAGAATTGGTTTTATCAGACCGAATGCTTTTCAATTACGAAATGCTCATTCATATCACAAAGATTATTTAGAAGAGAAAAGGCTTTTTTCAAGAATTGAAAAATTCGTCAAAGATTTAGATGAATGGAAATGTGACAAAGATAGTTTAGACGCATGTTTTATTGAATGTGTTGAAAATCTTGTTTCTAAAGGTATATTTCTAAATAATCAAAAAATAGAATAATTTTTAAAAATATTCAATTTATTTAGGTCATTTGAGTAAAGTTGAAATAGAATTTTATACGCAATGGATTGAAGATTTAAATTCAGTAGAATATATATGGCCCATGATAAAACGAAATTTATCCGAAAAAAAAAATGAAAAAAAAATCGAACTTATTTACAAAGCAATTGAGCAAAAACAATCTTCAAATTCTAACGAAAACCAGCCTAGCTTAAAAATGCTTAAATTTAAATCTTCATCACTTTGTTCCCTAGTTGAAAAAGATGAATCAGATAAATCTACTAAAAGCCTTGTTTTAATTACTAAGATAGATGATCAAAATATTATGGATACTTTTTTCAAGCTTTTGAATTTTAAATTTAATTATTTTATAATTTGCACCATAAATAAGAATCTATTAGAACAAAAAAGCAGATATAATAATTTTGGTTTTTTAATTCTATTTATGAAAGACACTGAAAATTTCGATAACTGTATTCAAAATAGCTTCGAAATCGGTTTTAAACAACAATCATTTTTGATATTCAAAAATTACAGTCACATTCTATCTTCTCTTGATGTTGACTCATTTCAATTTCAACACACAGATTCGATTCAAGAGTCTGATCTTGACAATTTTTTTTTTTTTGTTAGAAGAAATGTTGCCAATGGCATTCGTAAATCCAAAATAGTGATTAAAAAATTAGAACTTGAGGATAAATGCAAGTTTGTGAATAATTCATTTAAAAATTCAGCTTTATCTAAAGCTATTGAGAGTCTAAGATGGCATTCAAATGATCTGGCTGCAGAAAATTGTCAAAATTTACCAGCTCGTACAGTTTGGATTCCGGATTTTCATGATGGGCCAAGAGTCGATTTATCTTCAACACTTGTATACTTGGGACAAAATTCAGTTTTAGCTGGAATTAAGCTTTATTCATCACCGTATGCGGCAACCTTAAAACTTTCAAAAGTAAGCAATCAATTGTCCAGTTATGTGAAGAAATACAAAAGTATTCATCCTGTTAATTTACATGATTCTGATGCCAGAGAAAACTTTGACTTTTATAAGAAAAGCTCAGATTTTGATTCGGTTGATTTAATAATTTGTTCATTTCCTTCTGCTCTTTGTGAAGCATTTATTCCATTAAATAAAACGATCATATTCAATCCAGCGCATAGATATAACATGGGAAAATGTAGTCAGCAAAAGTGGCTCAAATTGAATGAAAATTATAAAAAGTTACACATAAAAAATAAGCTAATTATTAGTGCCATGAGCCGATACGATTTGGAATATCACACTCATTTTGTTGATTTAAAGCCATTTTATCGCTTATATGCATATGGCGGTTTTTATGCTCAAAATATAAACTTCAATCCAATTCGAGATGAAATTTTAGTTGGACCTTCAAATGGTCTGGGTCGTGGTGGTAAGGAAATTTTGAATTCAATTAGACTTCAAACAAATGAATTTAAATTCAAAAAAATCAGAGAAATCTATCCCCGATATAGTCTTGATCAATTGGCTAATCATCGAGCCATTGTTATATTTCCATACGCAGTCATGAGTTATAGTATAATTGATTATTATATTTCAAATATTCCAATATTTGTTCCATCGATTGAACTCATGAATGAGTATAAAATGGCTTCAGATAGAACGATAAATTCAACTTTATATTGCCTAAAAGACAAAGGCTTTCAGGATATAAATGCATCAGCTCATGGATACTTTCATCATTTTAGTCCCAATGATGATTCAGACTTGGCATACAAATATTGGCTATCATTTGCTGACTATTTCATTTGGCCACATGTGATCGTTTTCAATTCAGTCGAAGATTTGATTCTAAAACTAAAATCACTTGATTTTAAATCAATTAGTGACAAAATGAAAGCCTATAACAAAATAAGAGAGACTAGTCTTTTGGACAATTGGTGTCGAATAATAAAAAGAGTGCAACTGGATCAATTAATACCTGAATCATTCGAAAAATCTTTGCAATATTTTAATCTCACCAGTATTTACTAGTTTTTATCTTTTACTTAAACTTTTTAGATATTATTTTTATATAATTCAAACGTTAAACAGGGATTTAAAAAAGCTATTTCCAATAACCATAAATCTTTTTATTATTTATTTCTTATACATATTATTGCATACAAAATAAAATATCTCTTAAGTTTACTTTCAATTTCTTAAAGCATTTACAATTCGAAAAATAAAAAAAGTTTATTATGAATTATTTTTTTATTGCTTTGAAAAGTAAAAAATTTTCTGTCTAAAATTTTAACCTTCAAAAGATACGGTCAACAAAAACGGGCGGTCAAATATACTGCCAACTTTTTGGCTGGCGGCCAATTAAATCGTGAAATTTTTGGCGAAGAAATTTTTCAATTTTTTAAAAATTAAGAAAAAAATATTAATTTTTTGAAAAAAAGTTGACCGTATTTTTTGGCGGTCCGAAATTTGACCGTAAGCTGACCGGCTAAATGACCGCCAGCCAAAAATTGGCCGCATATTTTACCGTCCGTTTTTTTTTGGCCGGATAAGTGTCCACCTGTACGGATCACAACATTAATTTTGATCAATTTTAAAAACAGATACTAAATATTATTGGTCATTGTCTTCCATACGATTCTTATGTTTAGCCGGAACCAATACTGATCGATGCAGATATTTTGGCATTGGCATTTACAAAATTCGATTTCCTACAAAATTTTCGAAACCGAATATTGATTTATTATTTAGTTTTTAAGAACAAAAGTATTAAAAAACGAGACAATTTTATATTCAAGTTTATTGCCTATTTTTACTTAAGTTTTGTTCAAAAATAACTAAAATTTAGTAATATTAAATAAGCTCATACACTAATTTTACTATTTTTTAAATTTTTAAGAAACTTTTCTTACTTATACGTAACATTTTGATAGTAAATTAGTTTGATTTTCACATTGTTCTAAAACTAAAATTTTGAAAAAAAATAGTTAGTTTATTTAAAATATTCTTTTTAAATTTTTAGCACAAATTTTTTTTGCTTTTAGACTTCGATCCATTATCAGAAATTTTGGGGACGTTCTAAAACACTGACCCTTAATTTTTTTGATTATTTGACCCCTCTTTTTCTCAGCAACCAAAGAAAATATGAACTGTAGGCCAAATTATTCCTTATATTTATGCATTACAATATTTTATGAGTATTGAATGTCTAGATTGACTTCAATTGTTAGATTTTAATCAGTTTTTGGAAGATTTTCCAGCACTCAATTGAAAAGTTTTAAACATATAAAAAATTACCAAAAATTTGAAATCTACGATCTAAATTACATTGAATGTAATAATAAAAAGCTAACATTGTCTCTAATTAAAGGGGTCAGTACTTCTAATTTTGGGTCAGTAAACAAACAAAAGGGGTCAGCAGGATTTTTTTTGTAATTTTCTAAAAGACAAACCTCTGAAAAGCAAAATTTTTTTTAAATACATAAACTAGCAATTGAGCCTAACAAACCAGCAAAAGATCCCCCAGTTAGATTTATTGGTTGCTGAGAAAAATAGGGGTCAGAAAAATCAAAAAAATTAAGGGTCAGTGTTTTAGAACGTCCTGAAATTTTGAAAGAATTACTATTTTTTTTCAAAATTTTAGTTTTAGAATAATGTAAAATTAAACTAAATTACCTAAAATCTAACTCAAAAAAAAAATTATCTACTCATAACCTAAAAAATGAGCCATAAATCGACCCCCATCGATCATTCAGGGTTGACTCATCATGTTGGTCGATCTTGGTCTTAATCGATAGCTCGTACCTTAAAACATAAGAATCTAATAGAATACATAAGAAAAAAAATGTTTTTTGGTTTTTTTAGTTAATGCTGCTTTTCCCTTTAAATTAATCCTAATAAAATAAAATTTATTATTTTGTTAATTTTTCGGTTCATGTTTAATTTCTAAATATATTTTACGTTGCCTAATAAATGCATCATTTTCTGAATCTTCAAATTCTTGACAGCCTATCCTTAAAAATGGAACAAAGTGATAAGTTAAAATTCCAGTAGTCAATGATGAATCGAAATTGTCCCACATATCAATTTTTGTGCTAAAAATGATGTTTTAGGAACAATCAAGGCTGTTTATGAAAATTGTGTTCCTCAATAGTAAGTCAAAGAAATTATGTTAAAATGATTCGTAGAGTATAATTTTGTCACGATAGTTTTTTCATACTTTTTAAAAAAATAATTTTGTAACGAAATGTAACTTTGGAAAAAAAAACACATATTTAAAATATAATTTTGTAACGATTCATTATAATTCTCTCAACATCCCAATTAACCAATTATGGATTATAAAATTGAATATTTCTAATAAAAAAATATAAAATCAAATAAAATAATAAAAAATCTAATTTTGGTACAGTTAATTTTTCCGTGTCGCGACAAAACTATACAGATTCGTAGTTTGTGTCATTTTATGTTGTTTTTTCCAAGTTTATTTCCAGTTAAAGTTTCAGTTTTAGTTTTCCTAATTAAAAAATATTTTTTATTCTTTTATTCTTAGTATAAATAATTACAGATAATATTGACCCTGAAGCTTGGTTCTTTTATCATAAAAAATTAACTTATTTTGATTTTTAAGCAAAATGAAATTATTTTTGTTTTTAATTTAAAATGAATCGCCATTTAAAGGCAAATTGAAGTTTGAGACCAAGATCAAAAGATCAAAATATAAATTGTAATATTGTTTTTAATATTAGAGGAAAAATAACTTTTTTCGAAAGCAATTACTTGACATAACATGTCAAGTTTATTTTCATATTTAAAATTTTAAAATATCCTTTTTAATTGAACTTTAATAGGTTTAAACTTTTTAATTGATTTTAATGAAAACTTACTTTTAAAGACAAAAAAATTGAATACTTTAAAATTTATAATTTATTTAAGTGGAAATTAATTTTGTTCGACTGAATAGATATAAAAGTTATAAATTTGAATTTGTGAATTAACTTGACCTGAATTATTTAAATTATTGATTGTTTTTGTTAAATAAATCAGATATCAAACATTTTGATGTTAATTTGATAATGAAACATTATTAGACATAACATGTCTAGTAATGTTTAGTATTTATTTCTTTAAAATTATCAAAATCATTAGATTAATTTAGTTTTAAAATTTTTAATGGTCGTTTTGATCTTAAAATTTGATCTGAAACTTCCATTTGCCCATTTAAAAGAGAAAATATGTATTGTCATCAGTATAACGTAGTATTTCTAAACATTTAACCCTTAAAAAAAATAAAATTAATTTTTTTTCTCTTAATAAAATGGTTAAAAACCCTTTTTTAACTGCTTAAAGCTAATTTGTGACAAAGTTCATGACAAAAATGATTCAAAATTTTATCAATTTTTTCATTTTCATTTTAGGCTCATTTTAAACTTTTTAAAAATAAATTTAATAATAACTTAATTTGGGCATTGTGAATTATGGAACAAAAACAAAAATTTTAAAATGAAATAATTTTTAAACTATGAGTCTAGAAAATGTTCTGCAAAATGTATCAGCTGATAACAACTTTATAACACCCAAATCAAGTCTCTGCAATAATTCTGCAATTCAATTTTAATGATTTTCTAATACATCTAGTACTTTGCAGAATTGCAAAGTTTTTGCAGAGACTAAATTTGGGTGGTACAAAGTTTGCATCAGCTGATACATTTTGCAGAACAATTTTTAAACTCATAGTAAAAAAGTTATTTCATTTTAAAAATTTTGTTTTTGTTCTTTATTCGGCATCTTATCATCATCATATTATGGACTGAGAAAATGTTTTTTCAATTTTTTTTTATTTTCTAAATCTACATTGTATGTAAAGCATGTTACATTGCAATTATTAAAACAAATCAAAGATTAAGTTTAATATCTAAGGATAAACTTTTTGAATTGAAATGATAATTTGAACTGATCATCAACTTCAAGATGCCCTTTATTCCAAAATTCACAATACCTTAATTTGTAAACAAAATGCTTGAGATCCCTAGGATCTTGTATCGACTTGATGTTTCTTAGCAACTCTATATCAATCCTTCAGATTGCATAAAGAATCTATTTCTTAATGTGTTTTAAGTGTTTTGTATACACTAATTAGCTGAATAAAACCAAGCTGATTTATTTAATGTCAAAACTTAAAAATAATGAGCACGCGAAATCATCGTCCAACTTTTATGCAACATTTTCCGCCTTTGGACTCGAGGCAAAACGAAATTAGCAAAAATCCAAAAATAGTCAGTCGTGGCGCACTCACTCTTGCCACTCCGGCTAATCAAATTAAATTTCATCGCCAAACAAGCGACTTGATTGCTAACAATTATTCACCTCAAGCAAAAAACTTAAACACCCGTTCGATACACGAACTGAACAAAAATAGCCAAAGTTGGGAAAATTTTCACACTAATTCTATTGAGAGGAGCAATACTTTTTATTATGGGAGCTGGGGATATTCGGAACAGAAGGCTCTTAAGCTTCCTAAAATAGAGGTTAACAAAGAGGAGACAAAAGCCAATCGTTTGGTAAAATTAAAAGGCTTGAAATATATAACATCATCGAGAGCATTAGTTACAAAATTCAAAAAAGAAAAGAACAAACAAAAAACAACTCCTGTTCTAGACGAATCTGCTGCACCAAATAAATTAGAAAAACTTTTTTCATTTGTTCTGAGCGATAGTGATAAAAAGACAAAGTCTGAAAATGAAAATGATGTTTTACTAGATGGTTATGAATTGAGTGAAATTAGAATTGAATGCGACAATGAATTTAAATTTATGCCTTGGTACACTTCGACCTATGGTTTGACTAGGCCAAATTCTCCTGATAAGCAAACGTTTGGTCGCTATCAAAAACTTCTAAATGATCCAATTACAGAATGGATGTTGTATCCTTTGACAGATGACATTTTGAACAGTATAAAAAATAGAGTAAATAAAGAAATATTGATTGATGAGTTGAATGAATCGGTGATGGATTTTCAAGCATCTATAAGGGAACACTATTTCTGGTCTATTAAAAAATCTATCCTAGACTATATACTTAAGGATGAAAATGAACAAGAAAGACTTGGAGTGAGAGTTGTGAGTAAAAAAAGTGTGTCGGCAGGAAGATTTTTTTGTCCATGGCACGCAACTTACCAAGAAAGTAAATTATTTGCCAAAAAGCGTCTATTTTTGTACAACAATGTTTGGATACATAAAATATTTTATAATTTTAATCAGAAATATTTGGATTTCAGCTTAATTGATTTGGACGAGCTAAAAAAATGCATGCCGTTAACTATTCAAGAGTTTCATGATTTGATAAAACAGCAAATTTATGATCAAAAACAAATTTTGTGCTCTGAGTGGATAAATGACTGTAGAAATCTAATTTCAATAAATAAGACCAGAATAGAGTTGATGGTTTCTCTCAACACATTTGATAGTGTAAGTAATATTTTCAAAAATCTGATTTTTCATTAAATAAAATATTATAATTATAAAATTAAATAAATTTAATAAAATGAATATAAAAATGAATGGATACAATATAAGCAATAAAAAAAATTATTCAATCAAAGAATTAAGTAACTATTATTGATTGCAAACAGATTTTCGACTTTCAGTCATCCTTTTTAATTATAAATTTCGAGTTTCCAAAAAATTTTTGATTTGTCATGCTTTTCGAAAATTTGGCAATTATTTTTTTATTTGTATCAAATAACAAATACAATTTTCTTTTATTAAATCTTTTTTCAATAAAAGGTTATGGTTTTGTGAAGTTCAGTACAAAAGAACAGAACAAAATGTAAAAAAATTAAATAGCTTTTTTTCTAAAAGTTTAAAACTAATTCTGTGAATGCAGCATCGTGCAACATTCAAAGTTGCGTCAACTATAAAAGTCTGCTAATGATGTGCAAAATCTCTGCAAAATGCACTCCGCTCGATTATATTGAAATTAATTTCTGCTAAACTCTGCAAATTTAGCAGACCTTGATATTTGATGCAACTTTGCATATTGCACCATGCTGCATTTACAGAATTCATTTTTAACATTTAGAAAATAATTTATTTAATTATTTTACATTTTTTTCTGTTCTTTTTATCATTTTGTACTGAATTTCACAAAATCTTTTTCACTAAATAAAAACCAAAACTTATTCAAAATTAAGGAAAAGAATTATCAGATCAATCGATAGCTTATTATAATTCCTACTATAGGTTTTCGTTCATTCTAAATTCTATTTTGTTCTATTCTAATTATTTTTGGGTAAAAACCTTGCAGAAAAATAAGACAAAGCAGCAGTTTCATAGAGAATAATCTATCATAAATATTTTATATGTAATCAGAATTTTATGGCTGGTTATTCAATTTTTAAGTGATGTATCATTTTTAGTATTAAATTAAAATTAGGAATTTTACAGAAAATTGGTGACTCAATAATAACAAGCCAAAAGAAAATAACTTCATTAAATAGCTTGACAAAATCATTCCAAAAAAATTTTTAATAAATTTTTCCAAAAAAATATTTAACAAAAAAAAATTGATACTAACGGGTGTTCAATAATAAATGACCGTTTTTGTTTAATAGAAAAAAAATGTGTTCCAGTCGGTCAAATTGGCTGAAATTTTATACACATAAACTAACAGCTTTCTTGTTTAAGAAATGGGTGTTATTAACTTTCCACATCTAGTTAAACGGGAACGGTGCCAAATCACCTAAACCTACTTTTGACCAAAAATGTCCTCGAAGGTTTGAATTTTACCAATTTTTGATATACACATATTCTGATGTGAAATTTTAAGCTGATTAAAATGAGCCATTAATCATTTCTCTATCATGTTCCGTTCGAAAAATATCCTTAAAAAACCGCCAAAAAATGACCAATTTGTAAAATTCCAAAATAATGCTGTTTTTGATTCTTTTTGCTATAACTTTCTATAGAAACATTCGATCCAAATAAAATTTTACACAATCATAGATGACTAAATAAGCTTTAAATAAACATATTAAATTTGTAGGTATCACTTTTGGTTTGACCAAGGAATTATGAATAGACCAAAATTTGGTATCTCATTTTTATGAATGCATTGATCTAAAAGCTTAAAGTAAAATATCTAAAAAGTATACTTAAATGAAAGCTAAATAAATCTAGTTTCTAAAAATATATAGGACTAAAGGGTGGTACTTTTGATCTTTGAAAAAAAATCAACTAAATTATGCTTTAATATAAAAATTTTAAAAATTTTTATTTTTGAATTTGAACTTATTTTCAACCTTTAAAATACATTTTTTTTTATAAATTATTAAAGAAAAATTTATTTTTTTTATATTTATTTATTATCAATCAAAAATTTTAATTTTTTTATGACAATAACATCCTTTAGCTTCCTCAACCTTTCTTACTCTACTGGTAAAAGAATCAATGGCTTTTTTGATTTCTTCAGTCGGTATTTTACTAATTGCTCTCTTTATTTCTTCTATAAATGTTTCACGATTAGAAAACTTATTGCAATTCATTCTTGTGACCACTGCGTTCCAAAAGTAAAAGTCGCATGGATTTAGGTCAGGTGAATTGGGTGGCCATTTATCTTTTTTTATAAATTTATAGAGATTATTCTCACAATATCTTTGGCTGATTTTTGCTGTGTGAGGCGATGCACCATCTTGCTGAAAAAGCCACTTTGTCCCTCCGAACAATTCATTCCCTTGTCTCTTGGCAAATGGTAAAATTCTCCTCTGATAATATTTTGAATCAATTGTATCCCCTTTTTTTTTTAAATTTTAGCCAAATTTAATTCAAATTTAATTAATTCAAATTTTTTTAAACTAAATTCATGATAGATTGTAATTTATAAAAACTCACCTTGTTCAACAAAATAAGCGCTTGTCGCACCATGTTTAGTCAAATCCATGCGACTTTTACTTTTGGAACGCAGTGGTCACAAGAATGAATTGCAATAAGTTTTCTAATCGTGAAACATTTATAGAAGAAATAAAGAGAGCAATTAGTAAAATACCGACTGAAGAAATCAAAAAAGCCATTGATTCTTTTACCAGTAGAGTAAGAAAGGTTGAGGAAGCTAAAGGATGTTATTGTCATAAAAAAATTAAAATTTTTGATTGATAATAAATAAATATAAAAAAAATAAATTTTTCTTTAATAATTTATAAAAAAAAATGTATTTTAAAGGTTGAAAATAAGTTCAAATTCAAAAATAAAAATTTTTAAAATTTTTATATTAAAGCATAATTTAGTTGATTTTTTTTCAAAGATCAAAAGTACCACCCTTTAGTCCTATATATTTTTAGAAACTAGATTTATTTAGCTTTCATTTAAGTATACTTTTTAGATATTTTACTTTAAGCTTTTAGATCAATGCATTCATAAAAATGAGATACCAAATTTTGGTCTATTCATAATTCCTTGGTCAAACCAAAAGTGATACCTACAAATTTAATATGTTTATTTAAAGCTTATTTAGTCATCTATGATTGTGTAAAATTTTATTTGGATCGAATGTTTCTATAGAAAGTTATAGCAAAAAGAATCAAAAACAGCATTATTTTGGAATTTTACAAATTGGTCATTTTTTGGCGGTTTTTTAAGGATATTTTTCGAACGGAACATGATAGAGAAATGATTAATGGCTCATTTTAATCAGCTTAAAATTTCACATCAGAATATGTGTATATCAAAAATTGGTAAAATTCAAACCTTCGAGGACATTTTTGGTCAAAAGTAGGTTTAGGTGATTTGGCACCGTTCCCGTTTAACTAGAGGTGGAAAGTTAATAACACCCATTTCTTAAACAAGAAAGCTGTTAGTTTATGTGTATAAAATTTCAGCCAATTTGACCGACTGGAACACATTTTTTTTCTATTAAACAAAAACGGTCATTTATTATTGAACACCCGTTATCTTTTTTTTTTATTAGCTTACTGTACCGAGCTTAAGATTATTTAGAATTGATTCATTTTGATAGATTCGTTTTTTTTTTTTAAATACTTTAAACTTTTTCCAGGAGTTATGAAGTTCATTTCAATTCGATCTTTTCAATTCAGAAAAATTTGAATAACTTTTTTACTATAAGAAATAATTTAGTTCTGTATGATGCCTAATGTTTAAGCAACTTTGCTTAATCAGAAAATATGTGTCTGCAAAAACTCTGCAATGTACTTGCGCAATTGATTAGAATACTTTATATGTTGTGCAAAATGCAGAAAATTGCAGAGTATTTTGCAGACTTATTTTACTGAATTAAGCAAATTTGCTTAAAATTAAGCATTTTATAGAACTAAATTATCTCTTTTAGTAAAAAAGTTATTCATATTTTTCTTAATTGAATAGATCGAATTGAAACGAACTTCACAACCACCTTTTTCCAAAAGATTTTCGTAATTGCAATCTAATTTTTTAATAATTCAAATTAAAGCCACTTCTACAGTAAATTTTCGTTTTCAAAATAAAAGTTAAATTGAACCCCGTTTAATTAAATTAATAAATTTGAAATTCACATATGCCTTATTTCTAAGGTAAAATACCTCTTTTTATACATTTCTAGTCGACCATAAACATTTATTTTGTGTTTAAGGCCGGCTTAATAATAAATTGAAATGCTTCGTATTTTGCTGAAATTTTAAATATTTAAGGGCTTAGTTCTTTTCTTTTTTTTTGGTAATTTTTTTCTCAAATACAAAGCTTTGATACTTTGAAAAGAATCTTTTTTCACGTAAAATATAGAAAAAATTAAGGTTACTTGTTTTGAACTTAACCATTTTTTTAGTTACAATATTTAAATTGTTTTGTTTAAAATTTTAGTTTAATTTCAAATTAAAAAAAAAAAACAGATAAATCATTTAAATTTTAAAATTGTTAATTATTTTAGTACTTAAATTCATTCAAATTTTGTAAATAAAATTTAAAAATAACTAAATTTTCAAAAAATGTTGGTATTGTGAATTTCAAATAAAAATTGAACACAAATTCTTCATTTTTTAATAAATTAAAATTGAAATTAATAAATAATATTAGAAAAAATACTGCAACATAGTTCAATATACTTTGTTGAATCTTTTCTACTTAAAATAATTTTTCTTATGTAAAAAAAATAAATCATCAATACTTTTATTTTTATTTTGCATTTTTATTTTTTCTATTTATATCACATTGCTTATAAGGCAGCTTTTCAAGTTCGATTAAAAATTATAAAAAACAAATTCTCAAATGCTTGATCTTTTTGTTTAATTAGAAATTAAAAAAAAAAGGATTTTAAAGTGATTTTTATTACGATAATTTTTCATTACAATTTTTTTTCTAAGAATGAACGATTAGAAATTATGGATTCATTTTTTGAAACTGTTGCAATTGTTATTTCAAGTATCTTAAGGAATTTAATCGAAAAAACTCTAAATGAATTTGTAAATTTTTTGTCATCGTACCTAAATGGTAATCATTATGAATCAAATAGTAATACTCAATTCCGAGGTGTTTTAGTTCCTCATACTGTCATTCCAATTGTTATACCTTTACGACCAAATGTTAAATTATCAAAGTTCTATCTGGATCCAAATTTGGATGAGATTCGATCAATTCTAAAGCAAATAATCGATCATGTTGTTCTCTGTTTGTCGGATTTTCCGCGCATCGAAACACTTCTCTTCATAAATTTTAAGCCCAAACGTTTCTATCTAAACATGCTATCTTTAAATAATCATTTGGTTATCATGCTTAAGTCTGAGATTGACAAAATAATCGATTCGAACTCATACGGTCCACTAAATTATCAGAAAACATATGAAAAATACATTTACTTGTTATCAAACAATTGCATTCAGGACACCAATATTTTTATGCTTCTCAAAAATCAAGTGTTAAATGATTACAGAGCCAAAATAGAATACTTCAAAGAGTTGATTAATGAGATAAGAATACTTCCTGACAGAGTTTACCTAAATTTATATCTTTTAGAATGTCAAGAACTGAACAAATGTTTGCTAAGCAGAGCTAATCAATGCATTGAAATAATAATTAGCAAAATAATGGTTAATAATTTAAGTTTGAATAAGTCAATTTGTGAACGATTTGATAAGATTGTTCAGACTATGACCCAGTATGGAGAAACGCCTGAAGAATGCGTTAGACTTATTAAATATGTTGAAAATGCACGATTTTATGAGGTTTATCAACTTAAAGAGAAAATATACGAATCGGGTCAAAACGTTTTGTTCTTGTTGGATTATGCATTTTTTCCCAAAGAAGACTTGAAATGGAATAATTATACTTTTACATGGTTTGACAACATACAGCCAATGTTGATCAATACAGAATCAAAATTGATTAAAGAAAGAGAAGACTGGATTACCCGAGTCAAAGATAGACGTGCAAAATTAAGTTTAAAAATTGAAGATTGTTTGTCTAGAGTTAAAGAGCTAAGACAAAAGGACCGAATTTCAGAGGCTGTTCAAATCAAGGCTGAAATAGACATAATCAGTTCGGAGATTGAAAGTTATGTCAAAGAAGTAATTTGCTTTATTATTTTTTTCGTATCTATGTATGTATTTGTATTTCTATATACACTAACGCTCAAATGATTTAAGACTTTACTAATGTTAGGATTTGGCATACTTTGCTTCCTACAATTTCAAATGCTTCATTGTCAAAAGTCACTTTAAAAATGCTTCTTCAGTTGATTTATTCATTAACTCATAGAAACGCAAGTAAATATAATACTCTCTTCTTTCAAAGTGAGACAATCGAGCTTTTTTAAATTTCAACTATTTAAGTTAAATTAAATTTCTCTAGAAAGAATTTTACTTTGATGTAAAAATATTTTAAAACAGCGAAAAAAAATTTTTATTAATTTATATTTTTCTGAATTTGGATTATAATTAAAATTAAATTTTAATGTAGTGTTTTTAGACTCCTTTCCATAATTTAAAGAATTGTACATTAGCAAGTAAAAAAACGAAAAAAAAATGAAATTAAAAAAATGGGACTTAAAAGAAGGCGAAAGCCGTTCGGAGCAGCTTTGGTAGTTTTCCACTTAAATTGTTTATTAAATAAATAAAGGTTTTGTGAAATTCAATACAAAATGATAAAAAGAACAGAAAAAAATGTTAAAAAATTGAATAACTTTAGTTTTATTGTATTGAACTTCACAAAATCATAAATAAATTAATGATTTTATAAATTGTATGTTTTCAGTTAAATAAGATCAAAATCATTAAGCAAAATTTTAACAATTTAATGGTTATAAGTAAACAAATAACATGTATTCACAACGACACTTTTAGCATCCGTTTTCAATTGTTCTTCTAATTCAATTTTAAAAACTAAAAAAATTTCCAATCATTTCAATCATTCAATTTTTATAGATATCATATCTATAAAAATAAATAAGAATTTGTAGCACAAATTTATTCTTTTATTTTAATTTTTTTTACCTTATCAATTTTTTAAGTCTAGAAAACTCTTTAATTATAAAGGCTTTTCAATTTCTGAGCTTTTTTTGTCTCAAAGCCGCTATATTAAAAAATTTAAAAGCTTATTTAAAAGGTTTTAAAAAGCCGCTTTTTAAAACCTTTTAAATAAGCTTTTTTTAAAGAAAACCAAATATTGTTCACTAGACGAATGGAGCTTTGTCTTCTGTAATAAACGTGGTTTTTGTTTATTATCTTTTTGTTCATAGACGAGTATTAATTTAATAACTCCCGCTATGCTGCGGTTGAGAGACCAAACAATTAAAGAAGAAACTTTTTAAGGATAAATCTTTATTTGAAATAAATTGGAATCTGAAACTAATAAGTGAAAAACAAGCATTTATATATGAAAAATTATGACAAGAAAATAATAACTACTGTAACTGTTGAAAATAATATCGTAATTGTTGAAAATTATATTGTAACTGTTTTTTACTCAAATTTAATATGACATCAAATTTAGGTTAATACATACCTTCCCCTCAATGAAGAGGTGAATAGCCCTGAGAAAAATATGAAAAACAAATATAACTAAACTAAAAAAAAATCATAAAAAAATTCAAAGGCAAAAACAAAAACATAAACATTGAAATTAAAATAAGCAGTTGGTTATTTCTATTCATCAATACATTTGTCAGAGTTAATTACTGTCGAGCTCTAAGTTGTTTCTGTTAGCAGTTGATAGATGTTTTAACTTGTAATTGTTTATAACCTCGACAAGAGTATTTCATTTTTGAATTTGAACGAAGTTCTAGAGATTATAAGTAATGGTTTAAAGAAGGAAATAGAAAATTACAATAATTCTGAAGAAAAAGGATAATTTTACAAATTTTCGAAAATAAATTTAAATTTGAAATTAATTAATTTTTAAAAATTTCGTAATTAAAATTTAACATTATGTAAATAGTAAAGACAAAGGAAAGTTTACAAAATTTTGAATATATATTTTAGAAAACATTACGCTAGAAAAAAAAATTTTAAATATTAGGGATACATTAAAATCCGAGTCTATTGACTGGTTTCTTAACTCGACTACTTTCGCGAGTATTTCCCTCCCTATTGACCACTTGATTTGCCAGGTATTTATTTGGAATAAACGTTTGATCTCCTGAGGATTCCGACTCAGTTTCAGTGTCAGACCGGCTATCTAAAAATGATTTATTTTTTGTTGGCTGTACATCAGGTACTGGACAATCAATACATATGGTAATTTTCATTTATAGACTTATCTTGCTTGTCAACTGGGTTTGATATTGTTCTTCTATCCTTAAACTGTTTCTTTTTACATTTTCTTGGTTTTTTCTGAGGAAGAGTATAATTTTCGTTTTCGGACTCAGGGTCACTTAATTTATCTTTGATGATACCAAAAAACTTTTTTAAGCGATTATGGTGCACTAATTTGACTTTGGCTTTTTATTTATTTAATTTTTTTATTTTATAATTTACCGGTCCAAATTTTTGTAATATTATAAATGGACCTTCCCATTTTGGGGCAAGTTTTTTAGAAAGTCCTCTCCTGACTTTCGGAATATTTAACAAAACTAAGTCTCCTACCTTATATTCACTTGGTTTAATGTTGCGGTCGTAATAATATTTACTTTTTTCTACTTTGGAATTTGTAATTGTTTGGACACAATTGAAGACTTCATTGAGTTCATCTTTTAACTCACGAACATATAGGTCAGCGCGTGTTTGTTCATTGTAATTGTTCTCAGTTTCAGTTACGTTCAAGTCAACTGTAACTTCCCCTTCCCCATTATTTTCGGCGCAATATGTAATCATCAAATCAATTGGGATTTTGGGTTTTCTACCAAAAATAACTTGATACGGTGAATGGTTGGTTGTTGAATGTGTTGATGTGTTGTAGGCAAAGCTTCAATATGGAAAAAGTTCATCCCAATTGCTTTGGTTCTCATTCACGTAACATGCTATCATTGTTTTGAGTGTACGATTAAAGCGCTCTGTTAAGCCGTCACATTCGGGATGATAAGCCGTTGTTCTTAATTGATGAACATCTAAAAGTTCATAGACTTTTCTCATTAATTCAGACTGGAAATTCGTACCCAAGTCTGAAAGAATGTTTGTACAGAGACCAAATTGCATCATGAACCTTATTAAATTATGAGCCACAGTGTCACTCGTTGTGTTGTTCATTGTATACAGAGCCACTTATTTTGAAAAGTGACAACAAATTACCAATATATAACAATTTCCAGTCTTGGATGTTGGCAATGGACCGGTTATGTCTATGGTAATCAATTGAAGTGGTTTATTTGGCCGAATTGGTTGGAGTCGTGCTCTTTGAAATTGTTTAGGTTGTTTAACTTTTTGACAAGTACAGCACTCTTTAATGAATCTGATCGTTTTATTTTTTAATTTTGGTGCATAAAAAGGATCTCTTAGTTTGCCATATGTTATGCTTACACCTAGATGACCATTAAGTATTGAACTGTGCACCTTCTCAATTGTTTGATTCATTAGATGTTTTGGTAGAACAACAACCTTTATACCATCTTCCCTTTTCAGAAATAAGAGATCGTTATCTAAACAAAGCTGTTCAAACAGTTCATATAATCTCTTATGAAAATTGGAATTGAATTGGTCTTTTTCCGGGCGGTTTTCACCATTTTCATTAATTAGATTTTTAATCCAACAAATACCTTGGTCTTTGTCTTGTTCAACTGGTGAAATTTCTAATTGTTGTGGTTCTGGTTCATCTTGATTGATGTCAATTAAATTTATCACAAATTTTGGTTCTCTTTCATCAGCTACGTGTTGTAATTGTTGAGCTTGTACTCTCACATCGTCAATTGGCAAAGGCCATCTCGAAAGTGCGTCTGCATTTGTATGAGTTTTACCACTTTTATAATGGATTTTGAAGGTGTAATTGTTGATTCTAATTAACCATCTGACTAAACGTGAATTAGGTTTTTTACACGTGAGTAACCATGATAAAGGTTGATTGTCAACAAAGCAGTCAAATTCTCAACCAAATAGAAATGTCTAACCTTAATCTTCTATTGGGATTTGGTAACGTTAAGACTGTTTCTGATGTTAACAAGTTGCGTATAATATTAAAAGATTCCTCACAATTTTCTTTCCAATTTAATTTATTATTTTTTACTGTAATTGTTTTTTCCTTTGTCGTTAATTTATACAAAGCTGCGGCTATTTGGGAAAAATGTTCCATAAATTTTCTATAATATTGAGCTAAGCCTAAGAAACTTTGTAATTGTGTTAGTGTATAAGGTCTAGGATAATGAAAAAGAGCTTCAATTTTAGCTGGATTAGGTTTAATGTAACCAAATCCTATTACATGACCTAAAAATGCGATTTCGCTTTTCATGATTTCACATTTTTTCAGCTTAACCTGAAGAACGTGCTTTTTTAAAATTTCTAAAACTATTCTTACATGTTCTAAGTGCTGGCATATATCGTAAGAATGTGTTAAAATGTCATCTAAAAATACGACAACAAACCCATTTTTAATTGCTTCCTCCATTACTTCATTCATGGCCATTTGAAATGATGCTGGCACATTTATCAGACCCATTGGCATCACCACAAATTCGAATAAGCCTCGCTCACAAGAAAATGCTGTGTATTTACGCGATTTTGGATCCAGCTTTATTTGAAAATATCCACTAAACAAATCCAGTTTGGTGAACCACTTTTACTTTGGCAACAGCGTAAATAAGTCATCAATGTTTGGCAACGGATGAGCATCTTTCCTGGTGACATTGTTAAGTAAGCGATGGTCGATAGTGAGACGAATTGATCCATCTGGTTTGTTAACTAAATATATTGGTGAGGACCAGAATGAATTGCTTGGTTGGATTAACTTTGCCGAAAGCATTTCATCAATCATTTTACCAAATTCATCTCGTTTGCTCATTGGGACTCTACGTGTTTTTTGACGTATTGTTCTTGTGTGTTAATTTAGTCAATTTTATGATTCGTAATTGTTGATGGTTTAAGATCCATGAGTGAAGCAGCAGAGACACTTTTTACTAATTCTAAAATCTTATTTTTGATAACTTCATTTTTCGATGGATCCTCCTTAGATTCAATAGTGTCTGAGTTTGAGTGGATGGTTTGGACAGTTTTAGGTTTTGCGTTATTGTTATTCAACTGTGATTGTTTAAGTTTCATGTTGTCGTTATGTATAGTTGTAATTGTAAAATTTTTTAAAGTTGATTTTAAATGACCAATTGGTATTCTAAACCCATTGAATTTATTAACAAAATCAAGACCAATGAGACACTCTTGTACCAAATCCTTTATTACGTAAACATTTGTGTGATGTAAGTACCAAATTGTATTTTGACCCCAGTTCTACCAAGAATTACTAAGTTACTACCATCGGCACCAGTAATATCATTTCTGACTTGAATCATCTCTTCTCGATTTGGAAGATCCTTGTACTTTCTATCAGATATAGCTGTTATATCCGAACCAGTGTCGATTTGAAAATGAGTCAAAATATCTTTAATTAGGCAATCACCTTCTAAATTTTCTGCTACGGTTGAACTGTAGTTTGAAATTTGTTGCTCATTTGCATTTAAAAATGCTGCGTTGTTGGTAGGCAATTTTAAATTCTGATATGAATGAGATTTTGGGTGATGTAGTTTTTTGGCCAATTGAAGATTTTTTGAAAATTTAAGTGATGTAGCATTTTTTGTTTTAAGATTTGGGTGTTTATTATTGCTGAATTTTTTTTTATTTCTAAGCTCAAAATTATGTGATAGTCATTCATTTTGGTCCATTTTCACATTTTGATTATTCTTGGTATTAGATAGAAAATTTACTTTAGGTTTTGGCTTTTGGTAATGTTGATTTGAATAGTAGGCATCTTGATTGAACTGATCATACGAATTTTTGTAATTGTTTGGATTGTTTGATCTCTTTTCATTTGTCCTAGAATTTTTTACTTCTATTATTTGTTTACATTTCTGGAAACCAATTTCAAGTTGAATTGCTTTGTCCAAAACCTCTTGAATTGTTTCTATTGTTTCCATTTGGCAGAGTTCACTTTGTACTCTGTTATCTCGTAAACCTCGAATAAAACGATCAACAATAATTGGCTCCCTATACCTATCGTCATGTTGAAGGTAAGCTTTCGCGGCAAAATTTTCTATTTCAAACATAAATTGAAATATTGTTTCGTTTTGTAATTGAGTTCTGTGAACAAATTCCATCAATGGATCATTGTAAATTGGATTTCTTCCAAACAATTTTGATGAAATCTTGATAACTTCATCGTAAGTCGCATTTGGATTACGAATCAGAAGTCTTAGTTCCAATTGTTCAATGCAGGTTTCTTCCATTAAAGATAATAAGGCATTTGTTTTGTCGGCAACATTTTTTGCATACCGTTCAAACCCTTTTTTCCATACATTGAAGTCTTGATTTATTGTAAATTTAGTCGGTGTGATTTTTAGCTCATGTCTTACCTATTGTAATTGTGTTGTTGGTTTCTTTCTTATCCAATTCACAATCCATGTGACAGCCATAGGTAACACAGACCATAAAATTTGAAAATGAAAATTGTAACTGTTAAGTTCCAGATGTATTGAAAATAACTTTGGTTGTAGTAGTAGGTATTTACTTGGTCTATTAACTGTATGATAAATCAGAATTTGTTTTCATTCAGTATAGGTGGGACTTTCTTACCATATTTTGATCGATTATGCTCATCTTCAATGACTTGCTTTGTATAAATTAATTGTATAATATATTGCATGCTTGTGTAAACATACGTGATTGGGTTCCACGTGGGCATCTTGTATTTGCTTGTGGTTAATTACACGTTAATTTTGAAAATATTTTAATTGTGGTGATCAATTAATTGTAGGTTGCACGGAGACTACCTCAGTATCACTCTGGTTAGTGACGATTAAATAAGATTTACTTATTTGATTTACGTACCTCGTGTACGAATTGTTTTAATTTTTAAAAACTGATTTTGTTTAATTAAAATATATAATTAAACGACCACTGGGCACCATTTGTAATAAACGTGGTTTTTGTTTATTATCTTTTTGTACATAGACGAGTATTAATTTAATAACTCCCGCTATGCTGTGGTTGAGAGACCAAATATTTAAAGAAGAAACTTTTTAAGAATAAATCTTTATTTGAAATAAATTGGAATCTTAAACTAATAAGTGAAAAACAAGCATTTAAATATGAAAAATTATGTCAAGAAAATAATAACTACTGTAACTGTTGAAAATAATAATGTAACTGTTTTTTACTCAAATTTAATATGACATCAAATTTGGGTTATAACACTTCCAAAACTTAATAGAATTAAAGAATTGTATTTTCTTATTTATATATTTCAATCCAATCGAAGAGACAAGTGTCAAGCTCTTTTAAGGGTCGATTGAACTCATCTATTGAAAAAAATTAAATAGAAAATTTAAAAAAAAGAGAAATTTGTATGTTAGACAATGTGAAATTTTAGTAAAAAAATTCAGGCACAAAAAGTAAAAACTTTTTAATTATTTTTCCAATTGTGCGAAAATTCTTCATTTTTTAATAAATTAAAATTAAATTAAGAAAAAATACTAGTAAAATTCATGCAACATAGTTTGTTGCACCTTTTTTGCCTAAAATGAAATTATTAATTTCTATTTTTTTGTAAATCAAATCAACAATCTATTTAAATCCTATTGATTCGTTAATTTTTGTCTTTTATTACTTGAGAAAAATTATTTTTGGTAAAAAAGGCGCAACAAAGTATGTTACACTATGTTGCAGTATTTTTTCTAAAAGTTTTTTATTAACTTTAATTTTATTTTATAAAAAATTCAATTATATTCAATTTGTCTTTGAAATTCACATTACCATAATATTGTACAAATTTGTACAAACGAATTCTAAGCTCTACAAAAACTCTACAATTGATTGCATTTTTTAATCAAGTGTATTTTGATGGTGTGCATTTTACAGAAAATTGCAGATTTTTTGCAGAGCTTAGAATTCGCTTGCACAAATATGTACATAATTGTACTGTTTAAGAAATATTTTTGAAATTACAAAAGAAAATTAGAAAAAAAATTATAAAAGTGTTTTGGACTGGATTTTTTGTGATAAAATTTCACATTGCCGTATGTTATTGTTTTTGTTTTTGAATTTAGATCTGTAGTAATAATATAATATAAAATTTAAATCAAATTTAGCAAAAATTTCTAAATTTAAAAAAATGTAAATTAATATTGTTTTCAATTCTCTTTCGGAAGTGATTAGCATCAAAACTCAAATCATATAATAAAAATTCATTAAAATATTTTAAATAAAAGTATTTGATATTCCACTCCATATGGTCATTATATTTTCCTTTTGTTTGTATAAAATAACTCTTTTTATTTCTTGAATCATACGAGACCGTCTTTTTTTCAATGTTTTTTATCAATGACATTTTAAGCCCATTTGGTATTTTTCTATTTAAAAAATTGTTAAAGCTTTTACTAGCAAGAAATGAGTTAATTAGTTATATTTTGATGTTTTTTACAAATTTGATAAATTTTGTTATGAAGATTTAAATTAGGAAATTATTACAATTAATTTCTATCTTAAATCATTCACTGGATTAAATCATTCCTAAACAGAAAATTAATCAGAGTAAGAGAAAACGAATATATGCAGTAATATCAGTGACAAAAATAAAATAACAGCTAAATTTCAGCAAGGATCTTCACTTTTTATTAAAATTTTTATTTAAAATTCAGATTTTCTATAAGTTACAGTGACATAATAATACTAGATTATCTGAATGGAACAAATTTGAATTTTTTTTTATTAAATATAAAAGTTCCAAAGTTATTTGTTTTGGCTAAAAAATTTTAATTCCCATAGAAATTTATTTTTTTCCTTTAAATAGGAAGAATCGTTTAAAAAATATTTTACAATTAATCCAGCGATCACATTAATTACAAAATTCCTTATAAAATTATCTTACTAATTATAAAATGCTTATTTAAATGATAAAATTAATCCATTTCTTTGTTTATAAAATTAAACTTCTATCCAAAATTTAAAAATAGAAATCGAATATAATCCGAGATGAGAAAATATTGGAAATATTAGAGGATGCCGAATTTAATGTTCTCGAGGATATACGAGTTCTAAAAGAGCCTTATGAAACATTGTGGTCATTGACTTGCAGATTTTTTGCCCTGCAGGACAAATGGCTCGCCAGTTCAATAGATAATGTTGACCCCGAGAGTGTTGAACATGATATAAAAGACATGTGGAAGATTGGCTTTAAATTGACAAAAATTTTCAAAAATTCAGACCAAAAAGGACCATTGAGAGTGTCACTTACTGTCAAGCATAAATTGGAGAAATTTCGTGCCAATTTGCCTTTTATTCAAGTTTTTTGTAATCTTGGTCTCAAGTCAAGACACTGGGACTCAATTAATAGAATTCTCGAAGCCGAAATAAATCCAAGTGATGTTATAAGCTTGAAAGATATGTTGGAATATTCGAAAACACTTGAGTCCAAGCTAGACGAATTAACTGAAATAAGTTCACTTGCATCCAAAGAATACTCACTGGAACAAGCGCTCAAAAAAATGAAACAATCATGGGAAAATATGAATTTTAATTTTATGCAATATAAAAATGAAAATTTGTATATTTTGTCCTCTTTTGATGATATTGAAGCTCTGTTGGACGATCACTGTGTCAAAACTACCGCTATGAAAAATTCTCCATTTGTAGCTGCTTTTAAAAGTGAAGTACTCAATTGGGAAGATGAATTAGTAATTTTTTTACAAGAATGGCAACTTTTTTTTGATTGAAATTATTTATTTTCAAGATTTTTTTAAGAATTATATTTTCGATTCGATGCTCAAATAATCAAATCAAGTTTAAAATATGAAATAAATTATTATTTCTTAATAAAATTAATGCAGAGATACATTTTTGGATTTAACATGCTTTGTTAAATAAAAAGGTTAACTATGCAAAATCAAAATGATGCTATATTGGATAGATAATTTTTTGCAGACTTTTGCAGATTTTATCTTTAGATTTAACAAAGTATGTTAAAACGAAAAATGAATCTTTGCAGTAATTATATATAGAACTATTATATCTAATAATACTATTTTAAATTTAATTAATAGTTTAAGCTTGATTTGATCATTTTGAGAATCAAAAAATGATCATAAACTTCAAGTTGACGAATTACTGACATCTTTAGGCTGTTGAATAAATCAAAAGTTAAAAAATTAAATTTGAAAAATTTAATAACAGTTTTGAAATTTATTGATGTATTTCAAAGATTTTATCATTTAAATTAAATTTAATTAATTTTTAGTTTAAATTAAACTAATAATTGAAATTTTTTGACAAAATTTGTAAAAATTTATACTTAAATTTATTTTGAGTAATTTTTAAAAATCTTGACTTTGATTTTTCAATCATAACTGACCAAAAGTACTCCAATATTTAAATAATTTTATTTTGGTCTGAAAAATAAAAATTATTAGATAGCTAAATTAAGAAATGGTGAAAAAATATGAAAAATTTTATTTAAAAATTTGGCGAAATCATTTAAAAGTCTTAAAAAGAAAATGATTTCAATAAAATAAATTGTTGGCAAATTAAATTTAAGTTAAACAAAAAAAAATAAATTAAAATTAGATTCGAATGAGAAAAATTTTGGACAATTGGGTAAGATTTCAGTCTTCATGGATATATTTAGAGCCAATATTTGGTCACGAGGACATTCGGCAGCAAATTCCGCTAGAAGGCGAAATGTTTAAAGGAGTTGATCGTTCATGGAAAGAAATAATGTTGGAATCGGTAAAAGATTCACGTGTTCTCAGTGTTATAAACCAGGACAGAATACTTGACAAATTGGAATATGCCGTTTCCAAATTAGAGTCTATTCACAAAGGCTTAAACTACTATCTGGAAGATAAGCGTCTTTATTTTCCCAGATTTTTTTTCCTGTCAAACGATGAGCTATTGGAAATTTTGTCCGAAACCAAAGATCCACTTCGAGTTCAGCCACATTTGAAAAAGTGTTTTGAAGGCATTAAATTGTTAAAATTTGAGGGTGAGATGATTGAAGGAATGCTTTCTGATGAAAACGAATTTGTCAGCTTTAAAACCAAGATTAAACCAAATGATTCCAAGGGTTTGGTAGAGAAATGGCTTCTCAAAGTTGAAAAAGAAATGCAAGAAAGTTTACTCTTGGAATCAGTGAACGCAATTAAACAAGTCTACAGTATGTCTAGGTTTGAGTGGATATCAGGCTTTGCTGGACAAATTGTTCAAGCGGTCAATATGGTCAAATGGACCACGGAAGTAACTGGAGTTTTAATTGGTGACAAAGATTTGGAAAATTATTTGAATGAATGTAATAAAAGATTGGAAGAGATTGTAATTATGGTACGTGGTCAACTTAATAGCATGACAAGGATTACAATAGAAGCTTTAATTGTTCTTGATGTTCATGGTGATTTTTTTTATATTTTATTTTTTCTAAAGGTTCATCGATTTTTAAGTTTTTAGTAAATTAACGAAAAATAAGGATGTTTTTTAAATTTAAATAAGATTATCATACATTTTTGATTTTTTTTTAAATATGCTCAAATCTTAATATTTAAAACAGGCTATAAGATTCTTTTATTAAAATATTTAATGAAGAGACATATTTTTATTTTTTAGTTAAGCATTGGATATTTCCTATAAAAAAATGAATCTGCAATAGATTTTACAATTAAAAATAATTTGGTTTTGTGAAATTCGGTACAAAATGAAAAAAAGAACAGAAAAAAAATATAAAAAATTGAATAACTTTTTTTCTAAAGGTCTAAACTTAATTCTGTAAATTCAATATAGTGCAACATTCAAAGTTGCATCAAATATCAAGGTCTGCTAAATTTGCAGAGTTTAGCAGAAATTAATTTTAATATAATCGAGCTAAGTGCATTTTGCAGAGATTTTGCACATCATTAGCAGACTTTGACAGTTGATGCAACTTTGAATGTTGCACCATTCTGCATTAACAGAATTAATTAAAAATTTTTAGAAAAAAAGTTATTTAATTTTTTTACACTTTGTTCTGTTCTTTTGTACTGAACTTCACAAAACCAAATAATTTAAAACATTTTGTTTTCATAATGATCATGATTTGAGCATGCCGAATTTTACTATAATTTTTTCAATAACTAGATTCATAGGTAATTTTTCAATTCAAAGATTTTTTTTCGTAAAAAAACTAATTCATACAATAATTTTCATTGAATTTTTAAAAAGGATTAAAAATAGATGAATACATGAAAATTTTTCATTTTTTTTCAGAATAATAATCTCTCGTATTTTTTCATAGACAATAAATTAAAACAATATTTAAAATTTCCTTTAATCTACAAAAAGGAAAATTTATTTTAAGAGTTAACAAAACGTTAAAACATTTAAATTTTGTTCTAAAAAACAATCTTAAATTAACTGAATCTTTATATTTTTCTATTAAAGTTTGTAACATAATAAAAATGAAAAAACAAATTATATGAGTAAATATATCTCTCCAAAATATATTCCTTGAGTTTAGACTAATTTTATTAATTTTCTTTGAATTTATGCATCATCGATTTATTTATTATTTAAACGAAACAAAATCAATTAGTAGATATTTAAATTACTTACGAGTTAAAATTTAAAAAAAAATATAAATAAATAATTTTGATTAAGCCCGAGATGTTGTTGAATGTTTGCATCAAAAGAGTGTTAATCACGTGCACGACTTTGAATGGATGAGCCAATTGCGCTATTATTGGGAAGAGGAGAAAATATGCGTGAGAATAATCAGCACATTTATTGAGTATGCATATGAATATTTAGGTAATACAACTCGATTGGTAATAACTCCATTGACAGACCGATGCTATCGAACCTTAATGTCAGCTATTCAACTAAATCTGGGCGGCGCACCGGAGGGTCCTGCGGGCACAGGCAAAACTGAAACATGCAAAGACTTGGCCAAAGCAGTTGCCAAACAATGCGTTGTGTTCAATTGCTCGGACGGTCTCGACTACAAAGCAATGAGTAAATTTTTCAAAGGCTTGTCTCAATCAGGCGCTTGGGCTTGCTTTGACGAATTCAATCGCATTGAACTCGAAGTGCTATCTGTAGTGGCCCAACAAATTCAAACAATCCAACGAGCCATAGCTCAAAACAAAGTCTATTTCATGTTCGAAGACCTAGAACTCATATTGGATCCAACATGTTCAATATTCATAACAATGAATCCAGGCTACGCAGGCAGATCTGAACTTCCGGACAATTTAAAGGTTCTATTTCGTCCTGTGGCCATGATGGTGCCAGACTATCAACTAATAGCTCAAATATCCCTTTACTCCATGGGCTTTGTCGAAGCGCGCTCACTAGCAGGCAAAATTGTATCCACTTACAAACTTTGCTCTGAACAACTTTCATCCCAGCATCACTACGACTACGGCATGAGAGCAGTCAAGACTGTTCTGTCCGCTGCCGCAAAATTAAAACTTAAATATCTAAACGAAAAAGAACATGTCCTAATACTAAGGTCAATTAGAGATGTTAATTTGCCTAAATTTTTGCCCGAAGACATCACTCTTTTTGAAGGCATCATATCTGACTTATTTCCAGATGTCAATATAAAAAAGGCTGACAATGACCAACTTGAAAAATATCTCAAACATTGTCTCAAAAGCATGAAGCTAGAGAATACAGACTGGTTTTTGGAAAGAATTCTACAAGTGTATGATATGTTGACAATTCGACATGGTCTAATGATCATTGGAGACAGTTTGTCCGGCAAGACAAGTGCTTACAAATCATTAGCTAGGGCATTGAGTGAAATGGCCAAAAATGGCACTGGCTCTGAACTAGCAGTTGATTATGACATCATAAATCCAAAATCGATTCATATTGGTAATTTGTATGGTCGATTTGATGCCATTTCTCACGAATGGTACGATGGTGTCTTGGCAAAAATATTTCGCACACATTCAACAAGCGATTCGAATCGCAAGTGGATTGTGTTTGACGGACCTGTAGACGCCATTTGGATCGAAAACATGAACACAGTGCTTGATGACAACAAAAAGTTGTGTCTCATGAGCGGAGAAATAATCAAAATGAATCTAAAACAGAACATGATATTTGAAGCTAAAAATTTGGAACAGGCATCGCCAGCCACTGTTAGCCGATGTGGCATGATTTACTTGGATCCCATGTCTCTAGGTATTGGAACATTGATAAAATGTTGGCTCAAGAATCACATGCCCAAGCATTTGAACAGAAAACATGCTAAAATGCTCGAGTGTCTATTTGAGTGGCTAGTTGAGCCGTGTCTTGATTACGTGACTAATTCATTGCGTCAATATTTAAATATTGGGCAAATGCATTTGACTAATTCGTTTTTGAGACTGCTTAGTTGTCTGATGGACGACATGGATAATTATTTTGACCAAGAACAAGACGAATTTGATGACATTTTGAACAGAAAAGAACCAAATTCGCATGAAAAACAAGTTCAAGAAGACAAAAAAGATATGCTAGTGGCTTATTTTTGTTTAGGCATAGTTTGGTCAATTGGGGCTGTTTTAAAACATGATTCAAGAAATAAATTTTCAGAATTTTTTCTCGCTCTAATTCATAATGTAAACAAGTCGCATCCTAAACCAAGAGATCTTAATTTTGGCAAAAGTGCGCTCATACCAAGAGACAATCCAACTGTTTACGAGTATGTTTATGTACATCGCAATTTAGGTCTATGGGTCAAATGGTCAAGTCTTGTCGAAATTCTCACCATTCCCAAAACAATGAAAGTAAAATTTTAATTTTTTGTCAAAGCATCTATATTAGTTGTAAATATTGAAATAAATATTTTCGACAAGTTACGGCAACTAAGCCACCTACTTCCAATAGTCAAATTTTCTTTCTTTTAAAGCATGCATGATTATTTGGCATTGTAAACTTTGGAACAAAGCATAAAAACAAAGAACAAAAACAAAAATTTTAAAATGAAATAACTTTTTTACTATTAGTTTAAAAATTGTTCTGAAAAATGTTTCAGCTGATACAAACTTTGTACCATCTAAATTAAGTCTCTGCAATTACTCTGCAATTTAATTTTAATGATTTTCTAATACATTTAGTGCTTTGCAGGCTTGCAGAGTTTTTGCAGAGGCTTAATTTGGGTAGTACAAAGTTTGTATCAGCTGATACATTTTGCAGAACAATTTTTAAACTCATAGTAAAAAAGTTATTTCATTTTAAAATTTTTGTTTTTATTCTCTCTGTTCCAAAATTCATAATGCATGATTATTTTATGTTTAAGTTAGTATTATGAAGTGACATCTTTAGAGTTTTTATGGACTAAAAAAAGACTATTTTTTAAGGAATATTTAAAAAATGAATTAAAGTTCACCAAACGAAAATGCTTTGCCTCGCCCAAAAACTTGGCATTAAAAAGAGAATTGTGAATTAAAAAACAAATAAAAAATCGGAGCAAGAATTAAAAATTGCACTTGGTCTAAAATGGAGTTATTCTAAAATTTGTTCTATTCATTTTTCCAGATGGCAGATTGGGACTTGATATGCATTTTCCCGCTTTAAAATTTTCCTAGTAAGAAAATTTTTTTTAATCTATTCTTTTGATAACTTTTAAATCAGTGTTGGAATCCCGACAAGCGGACACTAAACTAAAATTTTAGAAATCGTGTCCGTTTGTTGGCCGTATTTTTTGGCAATTCAAAAATAAGACCGCCAAACTGATCAGCCAAGTGATCGAAAAAATCTGTCGGTGAAATGCACCGGTTTGCTTTAACCGCATTCAACACTATTTAAAATAAAAAACATTTTGTGAAAAAAAAATTAAATTTAATCAAATAAGTCTTAACTTGAAAAACTTTTCTTTTTCTTTCCTAAAGAAATAGTTTTATTAATTTTTTAAGAAATTGTTTCTTAGTTTTAATAATTACAAAAAAATAAATGCAATAAATTTTTAATTTCTTTTTATTGCATATTTTAGTCTGTATTATCGTTACATTTACCAGAAGATAATATTTATTTTGTTGAAATACTTTGAAGAGTTTTAGAGCTTTGATTTTTATTTAATTTAATAAAAAATTTTAACAATTTTTTTTTCAAAGCCAGTAGAAGTCTTTGTCACTACTGTAGAAACCTACAGACAAACTTTTTTTTTGGACAAATTATTAATGAAAAATTATCCCATTTTGTTAATTGGTAATACAGGCACTGGTAAAACATCCATAATGACCAACTATCTAAATCAATTATCCCAGGGTCGTTACTTGATCAACAGCATTAATTTTTCGGCAAGAACAACATGCTCTCAAACCCAAGATACAATTATGTCCAAGTTAAAGAGGATAAAAAAAGGAATATATGCGGCCGACGGTGATCGTACATCAATATTCTTCATTGATGATCTTAACATGCCATCTTTGGAAAAATATGGAGCTCAGCCTCCAATCGAACTATTAAGAAGTGTAATTGATCATAAATTTGTTTATGAGCCTAAGGAAAACACAATAATGGAAATAAATAAAAGCCTACTTGTTGGTGCGTTTGTGCCGCCTGGTTCTGGCCGAAATGATGTAACGACACGTTTACTCAGACATTTTAACATTATTTCAATTGAGTTATTCAATGACGATTTGTTCAGAACAATATTTAATCCGGTGTTAGAGTGGCATTTTGACATCCACGAGCAAGAAAACGATTTCCATCATTATTCACCAATGATGATCATAGATGCTACTTTACATATTTACAAAAAAGTTTTGGAAATTTTTCTACCCACTCCGTCAAAGTCGCATTATTTGTTTAATTCAAGAGACTTTTCTCGTGTTATCAATGTAATTTGAAAATAAAAAATAATTTATTAATTAAAAACTATTTTTTTGAAAAGGGAATATTGCTTTTCAAAATGGGAAATTTGGTGCATAACGATATAAGGAGTGAAGAGATAATGCACCAAAACTCAATGACATTAATTAGACTTTGGTAAATTGAATTTTCATTATTTAAGATAATTCGACAAAAAAAATCGATTAATTTTAATTTTAGGGTACATGAAGTTTATAGAGTGTTTGGTGATCGATTAGTTGATGCAAATGATAGAGTAATATTTTTTCAACAAATAAAAGTAAATTTTTCTTTTATTTCTCACCAAATTAGTAAAAAGAATTCAAATACATGATGCCTTTTCTTTTTTTTTGATTTTCCAGTCAAATGAAAACTAGTTATATAAAAAAATGTACTTCGAGCGAGGATCGAACTCGCAACCTTCTGCGTGTAAAGCAGATGTGATAACCACTACACCATCGAAGCTCTTAAACATTTGATGCGTGACCAATTATCTATAAGCAATAAATCTATTTTAAATTTAAAAATAAAGATAAAATATTTATAAACTTAAATGAAGGCCTGATGGTCTAGTGGTATGATTCTCGCTTTGGGTGCGAGAGGCTCCGGGTTCGATCCCCGGTCAGGCCCTTTTTTTTTTCTTTCCCTATTTAAATTAATTATCAAATCAAATACGTTTTTATTTTATTCTATTCTAAAGTTATGATCAAAAATGTGAAAAATTTGAGAAAATTTTGTTTTTTTTTTGTAAAGCATAACTTTTGAAAGGATAATCGTATCAAAAAATTAAAGAGGTATGTTTAATCCTTGTAAAATTTTCTTCAAGACAATGCATTAAAAATTAAAATTTTATTTTAAGATTTTTGAGTTATTGTTTTATTCATTTTTTTTTTATTTTAAATTTAAGGCTTTTTTTTTGAGACTGGTACAATATTAGGATGTTAAGTTGGTAAAAAAAATTAAAATCCTTCTTAATTTTCGATTTTTAACCTAGTACCAATAACTGAAAAACAACAATTTTATTTTAAAACAAAGCTCCTTTTTTTTAATTTTTTGATAATAATTTGCCATAAATTTCATATTTAAAGCTGAAATTTAGTTAGAGAGGTAAAATTAATTTTTATTTAAAAAAAATTATATCCATTACTAAACGTTTTTCTTGGGCTTTAAATTTTGATATTTTACCTTTTTCTACTTAATTTATCAAAGCTTTAGTTAACTTTCGAAAATTTATGCAAAAATAATGATCAAATAAACGCTTTTGCAATAATTAAAGATTTCTTCTGTTTTTTGTACTAAATAGTACAAAATTATTTTAATCAAATAATAAGAAAAATATCTGATTATCAAAATTTTAACAAAAAGAACATTTATGTGTATAATTAATTTGATAGAAAGAGAATGATCTGTCTTGACCAATTACTGGTGGAGCCCAACAATTTTTTCTGTGTCCCCAAAAAGTTTCTAAATCATTGACTTGAGATTTTTGTATTCCGAAATGATTTTCCAGATTGAGCTTAATGCACATGTCACAGAATGTTTTGTATTGAATTTTTGTTTTTTTGATGTACCTTTTCCATTTGAAATAGGAATTGTAAGCTGTTTTGTTTAACTCTAAGTACAACAAATAGTCAACTAGATCTTTTGGTGTCTTGAAATCAAGAGCGTTTATGAAGGCTGAACGAGGAATAACTTGATCGTAGGGTCCATAGCCATACACAACTGGTACTGTGTCAAAAAGAACAGTGTCATACAATTTCTCAGTTATGTAATCTTTGCACATACTATTTTCAAAAGCAAGAAAAAAAAGAGATTCTTTGCTCAATTTTTCTCTGCATTCATTGCTCAAAAATCTGTTCTCACCAGGAATATTACAACTTTTGCCACATTCACCATAAATTTCAATTCTTTGCGACGACTTTTGCATTTCCTTAACATATTCAATTCTTTTCGAATGAGCTCTACAATTAGAGGCCAAAATAACAGCTAGTTTTGTTTTTCCATGTGAAAAGTCTTTATTAAGATCGAACTCTTGGTTCAGTTGCCATTTGAATTCCATGTTACTGTAGTAGAAAGGTGAAAAGTCTGAATTTTGATTATAAGTAGCGGTCAAATTAAACAAACCATTATATGCGGGATGAAATTCTTTTGAATGAATAGGAGACTCAGTAATTAGAAAAACTAATCTTGATTTGTATGGTCTGTCCAGAGGTAATTTGGAAAATTTACTCCTCATGTGAACTAGCACAAGATCACTTTCTGCTAGACGAGACTTGTCCTTTGTAATTTCACAATTAGTAACTGGACATTTTCGTCTGATGAAAGGCTCATATTTTCCCAGTCCGTATTTGTAGTCTTTCCATGGTCCGTACTCGTTCCATAAAAGAATAATCTTTGGCTGAGTTTGTGTCGAGTTCAAGCATTCAAAGTTTATTGAAGCATTGAAAAATGAAGGTACAGTTTTTGGATAGGTCTGGCCATCTATTTCGACATAGAATTGTCTGGTATTCAGATTCAGAGGTGAACATTTATAAGTTTTATTCTTATAAAACTCATGGCTAATATTAAAATAAACACATAGAGTAGTCAATGATAAAATTAAGGTAGCAAAAAATAATTTTTTTAAATAAACAATCATTTTATCAGGACTGAATTAAAAAATTTTTCAAAATTAAAAAAATTTATAATACTTTAGGCAATAATTTCTTAAACAAAAAATATTCGATTCATTGCTTCTAAATATTTTCAAACTCAATTATCAATCTTTAAAAATAAAATAAATCTCAAAATTCATTTTCATATTTTGAGAATGTTGTAAAAAAATGTCTAGTGTTTAAAATATTATTTGGTAAGAAGACATACTTTGGTATTTAAAAAATTTTTTGATTAAAATTTTCATTCAATGATTTTGTTTTGGTAAGAACCATTTATTTAAAGAATGAAGAAAATTATTTTACAATTGTAGTATATGATCATTTTCGAATTCTTAATAATAATTTGTTAAAGTATTAGGCTATTTATTGAGTTAAATAACAATTATAATTTATTATTTAATCTACTAAGGCTTTGATAGCCTGTCTTGTTCTTTTAAGTACTCTTTCCGTTTTCTGATATCTATTGCTAAGGATCTAAAATCATCATTTCTAAGCTTGTCTCTACAATCAGTTAGATACTTGACTTTTGAAGGAAAAAAACTATTTTTGAAGCATCTGAATTGCTCCGAAGACTTAGGCCGAATTTTAACACAAATATAATATTTTTTCTTTCAACAGAAAGAATTATTCATTCTAGAAAGAACTAAAATTCTATATTCATTAAAATAAAATTTTATTTAAATTTACACTTTTTATGCTCTGATTTAAAAAAAATATTGACCAAAAACTAACAAAAATTGTGACAATTTGAATTTTATTATCAAAAAGATTTAATAAAGTTCAAAATATGAAAAAAATTGGCATGTTGAAGTTTATGATCAAATGATCAAATGCTCAATTAAAAAATAAGCATAATAATTTCTTAAATTAACGAAATGATTTTTTTTTATTGGTAATGATTTAACATATTATGCTACAGTCTCAAAAAATTATTTTAAGTTGATCATAAAATAATTGGATTAATAATCGATTTTTAGAATTAATAAAATTAATTCAGAGATACATTTTTGGATTTAGCATTCTATGCTATATAAAAAAAGTTAAACTCTGAAATAACAAGATGCTCATTACAGAGTGCACATTTTCGAAATGATGCTATTTTAAGTGGATAATCTTTTGCAGAAATTTGCAGATTTTACTTTAAGATTTAACAAAGTATGTTAAATCAAAAAATGTATCTCTGCATAAATACTATTATAAATTTACAATTTATTTAATAGTTTAAGCTTTATTTGATCATTTTGAGCATCGAAAATTGATCATTAACTTCAAGTTGCCAAAATTGTCCCAATAATTTAAAAAAATGCATATTGTTGTTTTTTTTTAAATTTATTTATCTTGCCTTTTTATATTTACATGACTTGGTTATTCAAAAAAAGAAAAAAAAATTTTTTTTATTAATTAAATACATTAAGTCAAAATTTAGTTTGTTATAAAATAATCAAAGATTGGCTTATTGACAAAGATATCTCCATAAACTAAAAAGACCCTTTTACAACTGTTCTCAAATCAATAAAAACTTATTGAATTTATCTACTTTTTCTCATGTTAATATCTCATGTACTTCATATTTTTCCCGTTAAATAAATATTTTAAAAAAGTAAATTAAGTAAATGTGTGTTAACCTAAAATTTAGAGTTTATTTATTGATGACTAAATTAGAAAAAGCATTTGGTATAAAATTAAAGAAACCTGCTTGATTAGAAAAAGTAAAGAATTTAAATTTAAAAGTACTTGAAATAGCCTCGTTTGTCAAAATTAATCAAATGTACTGAGGAAATAGTTGACTTAATCTTATAAGAATACTTGATTACCTATGAAAAATCATATTTCCCCTGTCCACATTTTTAGTCTTTCCATGGTCCGTAATCATTCCATAAAGGAATAATTTTTGACTGATTTTGTGTCGAGTTCAAGCATTCAAAGTTTATTGGAGCATTGAAAATTTAAGGCACAATCGGTGATCAATATATGGTCACATAAATAAATGAGCAAAAAAGTAATTTGGAAATAAACATATTTTATAATTTCGAACTTTTTTTTTCATTCAAAAATTTAGTCTTTTAGAAAAATAAAGTTTTTAACATCTTTAACTTTTAAAAAAAAGAAAAACAATATTAGATTTAATATTAGACGCAATATTTCATTATTATTTTTTCTAGTGTCTGTTTGCTAAAAATTGTTTTTTTGAGTGAAATTTCACTTCAAAATGTCTCATCTCCTTGATAATTTCTTTAAGTCTGTCAAATTGTTGTTTTTCTCATTAAAATCAAACATTTTGATTTAGTCGTATTTGAATACTATTTGATGAAATGGTCAAAATTTCATTCATTTCATTTTGCTCGATGACATTAGATCGCTTACTTTGGTAAACATTGTCAAACTTTTTCGAAAATTCAATCTTTGCTCTTAAAACAAAAAAAGTGAGCATAAAAAGACTAGAAACAAATAGTGCAACAGTAATGGGCACAGTAAATTCCCAAACAATCTTTTTTCTAACAAAAAGCTCTTGATCTTGTGTTGCAAGTGTCACTGGCATCACTGTACTTACACGTGCAAATGAACAATTCAAATACACATCCTTTAAGCCACATTCATTTTGTCGTTCTTTCACTTTCGATTCAATTAACAATTTTGCATAACATATTGGCACCAATTTGATCTCTTGCAAAGTTAAATCTAAATTTTTATACAAATAAATAACTGAACAATCGCATCTATGATGCTTATTTATTTTTATAAAAGTCCTATTCACCATCCCATTCCACAAGCAATTTTTTTTCTTCAAATGCTCTTTGGCAAACAATTTATCGTCCATGTACACTTCATCATGCGACATGTCAATCAATTCTAAACTATTTGCATGCTTCTCTTCAAGTTGGTCTAAAAGAGAGTTTAAATTTTTAAATTTGGTCACAAGTTTTGAATCAGCTAGAACCATGCGCTCTAAATTAGGTGCATTGATTGAAAATTTTTCTATCAAGGTTGATTTTAAGCCCAAAAACTTGAGCTTCCTTCCAACTAGGCTAAAATTTTCAACAGGATTATTGAACAGATTCAACTCGAGTAATTGATTATTGAAATCAATAGATCTGATTGAGTTGAGACCAAGATCTAAGCTTTTTAGTTGATTGTATTTGTTGAATATGTCATGAACAATTTCTATGCCCGAATTAATAATTTTTATCGTTTGAAGTGAATAAAAATAGCCGAGCATTCTTTCATTCAATATTCCGTTTGTATAACTGTCTTTGATGAATAAATTTTTGATCTCTGTGCTGGTCATGTTGGCCGAGTAATTGAAACCATAAAACTTGGATCTATTTACCAAAATTGTCTCGATGAGTGATTCGTGAAAAAAATCGCTTTTTAATTCAAGAAGCTTAAAATTTTTGAATTCAATCAAAATTAAATTTTTGATGAGTGAAAAGCTTTTAGGTTCAAATTGAGTGTTTGCGGTGAAATCATCATCTATTTTCACATTTATTGAATTTTTGATGTGCACAAAAGCAAATGAGCTTATTTGAGAGACTTTTTTAAAATTAAGTCTAGCCGAAGATCGAATGAGGCTTATTTTTTCAAAAGCATTCTTCGGAATTAAGTCTACATTTTCTAAATTAAAAGCAGAATAGCAGGCTTTGCTCAATTTTGTAATGAGATATGTTAAATTTCTGTTGTCTAAACGGCAATCTAGTTGAGTAAGACCATATGGACATTCTTGAGATACATAATTAAAATCTGTATAACACTTACAGTCAAATGGTTCGATTGCGTTCGGACAAATAGTCTGAATTTTACTTTGAATTAGTTTCAAAAAAAGCAAAACATAAATATGCTTTATCATTTTGTTAATGTTGTTATAATAGAAAGATTTTAAAACATTAGTTTGTTTGTCTGTTCAAGAGATAAGATAATTTATCTATCAGCTATGAAATTAGACACGTGAAATTTCATCTTTTAAAATAAAATGTGATCTTCTAAAAAAGTTTATTTTGTTTGAATCGGTATTGTGAATTTCAAGTACAAATTGAACAAAAATTCTTCATTTTTTGAAAAATTAAAATTAACGTTAAAAAAAAATTTGAAAAAATACTGCAGCATACTAAGTTGCACCATTTTAAACAAAACTAAAATTTTAATTTTCTTTTTTTTAAGTAAATTCAATCAATAATCTATTTAAAATTTATTGATTCTTTATTTTTTGTTATTTTTTACATGAAAAAATTATTTTAGATAAAAATAGGTGCGACAAAGTATGTTTCACAATGTTGCAGTATTTTTCTAATATTTATTTTATTAACTTTAATTTAATTTATTAAAAAATGAAGAATTTTTGTTCAATTTGTATTTGAAATTCACAATACCATTTGAATCTATGATTAAGTAATTTTGGTCGAAATTAATTGGACAAGGTGAATAACATTATATTTTATATTTGGCAAGTTTTTTTTTCTATTTTACATTCTTAGAAATAATTGCGTAATTAAATTTCAAATTTAACATGCTTAAGTATTGAATTAAAATTAAACAACGTAATTTCAAAATTTCAAAAAAGTTAAATAGAAAAAAAAACTTGCCATTTTGATATTTTGATTTTTAGATCTTGATTTCAAAGTTCAATTTGCCAAGTATTCAAAATATTGTTTCAGTTTGTTTTATTTTTCGTCAGATATTTTTATCGTAAATAAATCGCCAAAATCAGCAAAAGAAAATTTAGCTATTGCATTAAAATTTATTTGCAAGAAGTATTTCTCAAGAATGAAGTTTATTTGAAAAAGCCTATTTGAAAACAATCAAATTATAAAAATTTTAACTCTTTTTTTTAATTTTCTTGGCATATCTCCGGTTAATTTTTCATTTAATTCATTTTGTTTGATAGAGAATAGCTACATGAATAAATCTTCTTTGTTAGTCGAACCTAACAATGTTTTAATCACTGAAATTTGTAATAGTTAAGTTTTATTTTATTTTATTTGAACTTAGAAGTTCATTTTTTTTGGAATCTCAAGGAACTAATGCACCAAATAGATTTAAAATTTTAAAATATGAATGAAAAATGATTAAGAATTTTTATCGATCATTGCTTTAAAATTCTTTTAAATTTTTTTTGGATATCTTATTTATTAGGAATTTTTGTTCGATGGAGAGTAAAAAAAATTAATCAAAACTTTCCCAGAAAATAAAATTTTCTGATGTTTAATAATATCTTTGTCTACTTTAAATTGTTTAATTAAAAAATAAAATTCTTAAATGAAAAAATTTTAAATATTTATTTTAAAAATATCTCACTAGTTACTACGTTGTAGAAGTCAAAAGATTCTTTTCTACGCGGCGGTGAAGTTTGGAGCAAAAACTATAGCAAAATATATTTTATTTAATTGAAAACTACTTTTATTTTAATTATTTACAATTATTTCAAAAATAAATTGTTTAACATTTTTAAATATAATTTGTTAAAAGTAAAAAATTCAAAAAAAAAAAAAAATCTTTATATTTGGAAGAATAGATCGATTATTGATAGAAACAATCCAAATGTTAAGTTTTTTCTGATCTGATAAAAATATTTTCGATTTGTTTACTAATGATAGAAAAATTTTGGAACTTGTCAATTCATTTTTTTTAATTTTTGATTTTATCTATATTTTAATGAATTTTTAACAAAATTTAAATTAATTTAAACTCTCATAAAATTTTTTTTTTTAAATTGTTTAATTATTTTATTTAAAAGCATTATTCAACTAAAAAAAGATTTTTAATGCATTGACCATTAAGGTAATTTAAAAATTTACATATGTTGACACTTTTTCTTAGAAATTTTCAATATCTTTATACAGAGATGTTTAAAAGTCCCATACTCAAGTCCGGACTATTTATTTTTCTCAAAAGTCCAAGTCGGGACTTTCCTTATACCGTTCCAGGTAGTTATTGTGGCGGCATAGTTAAAGTCAAAGTCCGGTCTTGGACTTGACTAGAGATTTGTGACTTTTAAACAACTCTGTCTAAATTATTTTAAATGGTTAGTTATTCTATTGTATTTGTTCAATTATATTGGACTTACCTTTTATGTGATTCTAAAAGAATTTATGATTTTTCCATGATAAAAGCAGATAGAATTTCAAAAATAAAATCATACTCAATTTTCGTCCTTAATACCGCTGAGATACTGCAGATCATTATTTGATCAAAACTCAAACAAAGTTTGATTTAAAATTTAAAAAATTCCATCAAGCTTAAATCAATTTCGGAAAAAAACGAAAATTCTTAAAGAACCACAGAAAAAGAAATTCCAATACAATTGAACAAATACAGAGAACAGCTAACCAGAAAAAATAATTGAGAAAGAGTTGTTTAATAGTCACAGGTCTCTAGTCAAGTCCAAGTCCGGACTTTAAAAAAAAAGTCCGGACTTGGACTTTAATTTTAGTGACCAATAGTACCTAAAGAATAAGATAAAGATATCAAATTTCAAAAAAATGTGCAAAATATAAAAAGATCAAATTACAAAATTGGTGAAAACACAACTAAAAAAACTAAAAACTAAAAGAAAATTATATGTTTTTTTCGAAAAATTCGATTGTCCAAGGCCTTCTTGTTAAGTAAACTCTTGAATTTTCACTTTCATAATAGAGTTTTCCAAATTTTCCTTTTTTTACTGATCTTCCATTTGCCGAACCTGAACTCTTGTAAGTTCCAACGATGGGATCTTCATTTTCTTCCTGTAATAATTTATTATTTCCAATCAATTAAATTTAAATGAATAAGAATTTTAAAAAATTACCAAAAATAGATGTTTTTTGTCAGATAAATCATTAATTTTTCTTTTACTTGAAAAATCTTCTTGTGCAATTAGTTTTTGAAATTCCTCTAAATAATAATTAAAATATTCAATTTTAAAAAAGAATAAAAAATACCTATCTGACTGTTTAAAATAATAATTTCTTGATTTTTGTCATTCAATTCATTTGTAAGAGATGTCTTTTGAATTAAACAATTAGAAAACTTTTCCGGGTAGTTATTTAAATCATCTTTTAGTGCAGATATTTTCCTTTCTAATTCATTTATTTCTTTTTTTTGACTTAAAATAGTTTTGTTTTTGTTCTCATTAGGACAATTCTGAATGCTTAAAATAGAAAATAAAATAATTTTTTGGAATAAAAAATTTATAGAAAAAATAACTACCAATTATGTCTATGTAATGTTGGATTAATATTACCAAGCCCATTGCAACCAAGAACTCCACATTTAGTTGATTTGGTTGAATTAATAATTAAACCGTTTCTAAGGGAACAATCGGTAAGATTATTTTCAAAAACGTCTTGACTAATTATTTAAAAAAAAAAATAATTTTTCCATTCAAATTAAAAAATAAATGCACCTTTTTGACTCAAGTAATGATATTCTTCTGTTGAAAGATTCAATCTCTATCTTTTGATTTGAGATAATAAATTCATCACTATGGCTTAAAAAAAAAATTAAAAAAAAATTTCTAAAAAAATGAAAATTATTCATTTATTTAAAAGCAGATTAATAAAAAATTAAAAAAACCTCTTTTGTTCTAAATTAGAAATCTTAATAAGGAGATCATTAGTAATTTTAACATTTGAGTCAGAAAGATCGATTAATTTTGAAGTTCGAATTTCTAATTCGTTTATCTGATTAAAATATTGATCGGCAAGAAATTTATACTCTTGGCACTGCTTTTCAAGGCTAAAAAACTGCTGGTCAAGATCACCATTGTGCTTTTCAAGGCATCTCAAATTATGACTTTAAATTTTTTTTTTATTCTGAGAAAAATAAAATTTTATTTTAAATTACATTTCCTGTTCAAATTTATGTTGGTCTTCCTTTAACTGGTCAGCAAGATTTTTTTGCAAATGTGCTTGATCAATCAATTTAATATTTTGATTTTTAAGATCATTGATTTCATTCATCTTGTCTTGAATCAATTTATCTCTAGAAAATAAAATTTTTTATTTTATTAAATAAATTTAAAATAAGCTACTTTTGATCAAGATCACCATTGTGCTTTTCAAGGCATCTCAAATTATGACTTTAAATTTTTTTTTTATTCTGAGAAAAATAAAATTTTATTTTAAATTACATTTCCTGTTCAAATTTATGTTGGTCTTCCTTTAACTGGTCAGCAAGATTTTTTTGCAAATGTGCTTGATCAATCAATTTAATATTTTGATTTTTAAGATCATTGATTTCATTCATCTTGTCTTGAATCAATTTATCTCTAGAAAATAAAATTTTTTATTTTATTAAATAAATTTAAAATAAGCTACTTTTGATCAAGATCACCATTGTGCTTTTCAAGGCATCTCAAATTATGACTTTAAATTTTTTTTTTATTCTGAGAAAAATAAAATTTTATTTTAAATTACATTTCCTGTTCAAATTTATGTTGGTCTTCCTTTAACTGGTCAGCAAGATTTTTTTGCAAATGTGCTTGATCAATCAATTTAATATTTTGATTTTTAAGATCATTGATTTCATTCATCTTGTCTTGAATCAATTTATCTCTAGAAAATAAAATTTTTTATTTTATTAAATAAATTTAAAATAAGCTACTTTTGATCAAGATCACCATTGTGCTTTTCAAGGCATCTCAAATTATGACTTTAAATTTTTTTTTTATTCTGAGAAAAATAAAATTTTATTTTAAATTACATTTCCTGTTCAAATTTATGTTGGTCTTCCTTTAACTGGTCAGCAAGATTTTTTTGCAAATGTGCTTGATCAATCAATTTAATATTTTGATTTTTAAGATCATTGATTTCATTCATCTTGTCTTGAATCAATTTATCTCTAGAAAATAAAATTTTTTATTTTATTAAATAAATTTAAAATAAGCTACTTTTGATCAAGATCACCATTGTGCTTTTCAAGGCATCTCAAATTATGACTTTAAATTTTTTTTTTATTCTGAGAAAAATAAAATTTTATTTTAAATTACATTTCCTGTTCAAATTTATGTTGGTCTTCCTTTAACTGGTCAGCAAGATTTTTTTGCAAATGTGCTTGATCAATCAATTTAATATTTTGATTTTTAAGATCATTGATTTCATTCATCTTGTCTTGAATCAATTTATCTCTAGAAAATAAAATTTTTTATATTATTAAATAAATTTAAAATAAGCTACTTTTGATCAAGATCACCATTGTGCTTTTCAAGGCATCTCAAATTATGACTTTAAATTTTTTTTTTATTCTGAGAAAAATAAAATTTTATTTTAAATTACATTTCCTGTTCAAATTTATGTTGGTCTTCCTTTAACTGGTCAGCAAGATTTTTTTGCAAATGTGCTTGATCAATCAATTTAATATTTTGATTTTTAAGATCATTGATTTCATTCATCTTGTCTTGAATCAATTTATCTCTAGAAAATAAAATTTTTTATTTTATTAAATAAATTTAAAATAAACTACTTTTGATCAAGATCACCATTGTGCTTTTCAAGGCATCTCAAATTATGACTTTAAATTTTTTTTTTATTCTGAGAAAAATAAAATTTTATTTTAAATTACATTTCCTGTTCAAATTTATGTTGGTCTTCCTTTAACTGGTCAGCAAGATTTTTTTGCAAATGTGCTTGATCAATCAATTTAATATTTTGATTTTTAAGATCATTGATTTCATTCATCTTGTCTTGAATCAATTTATCTCTAGAAAATAAAATTTTTTATTTTATTAAATAAATTTAAAATAAACTACTTTTGATCAAGATCACCATTGTGCTTTTCAAGGCATCTCAAATTATGACTTTAAATTTTTTTTTTATTCTGAGAAAAATAAAATTTTATTTTAAATTACATTTCCTGTTCAAATTTATGTTGGTCTTCCTTTAACTGGTCAGCAAGATTTTTTTGCAAATGTGCTTGATCAATCAATTTAATATTTTGATTTTTAAGATCATTGATTTCATTCATCTTGTCTTGAATCAATTTATCTCTAGAAAATAAAATTTTTTATTTTATTAAATAAATTTAAAATAAGCTACTTTTGATCAAGATCATTAGATTGCTTTATTATTATTTCATCCTGTGCTTGTTCAATTTGTTTACAGTCCTTCATTTCATTTTTAATTTTTTCTATTTCTTCATATAGTCTTTGATTGTTCATTTTTATTTCTTGATTTTCTTCATTTTCCTTTATGTTTAATTAGATTGCATCCTTTTGCTTATTTAATTTTTAATTTATTACCATCCTTCTTTGTGGGCAACTTCCTATTACACTATGGCTTTTGTATTTGTTATTGTTATTTCCTTCGCTTTTACATATTTTTGCCAATGGACACTTTTTTTTTGATATAATATCTGTTATCTCCTTGTCCAGGTCAAAATTTTTTTGATTCAGAAATTCATTATCCCTCTGAAGTTCCATTGATTCTTTTTCTAGTTTTTCTATTTTTTTTGCAAAATTTTCCTCTCTTTTTGGTAAATTACATTTTTTAAAATTCTAATTATGAATTTACTTTTTTTTGTTTTCATTTTTTTCCAGCTGAATTTGTTCATACATTTTTTCTTCTAGTTGTTCATCTCTTTCCATAATTCCTTTTAATTCATTACATTTTGATTTATAACAGTTCTAAAAAAAAATTTTTATTAGATTTAAATTCTACTTTATTTTACTTGAATTTTTCCCAAATCATTTTCGAGAAAGCAATTTCTCAATGCAATTTCGCTTAATTGGTTACTTAAATTAATTATTTCTGTATCTTTTTTTTCAATCATGTTTTCAACAATAGTGATTCTTGATTTTAAAATTAAAAAATCGGGATCTTTGATTGGAATGATTTCTTCTTCCATTAAATTGTCAAACTCTATAATACTCCTTTCATTTAAAGGTGTTGATGAAAGAAATTCATGCTTAAAATTTAATTTTAATAATATTTTATTTAATTATTAGTATTTAGAAACTTGTTTGTTGTCAGACTTATTATCCATTATTTTTTCAACATAGCTACCAAATGAATCAACAAAAGAGTTAAATATTTTTCTTGATATTTTCCCAATCTTTTCAAATGAATTTTGCTTTTTTTAATAAAATTTCATAATTCAATCTATATAAGATAAAATAAAAGCTTACATTGTCTGGACAATCTTTTTGGTCATTAGAAATTGATTCAGAAAACAATTTTTTCTTTGGATCACAGGCTTTTGGACTGTTTTCCTTTCTTTTAGGATTCCTCGAGTTCATTTTAAAATGTTTTTTTTTAATTTCTGACAACATAAACATTTTTTAAGTGTAAAATTGAATATTAGTAGATCATTTAATAATTTAGCTAAATTACAAGCTATGATACATTAACTGCAAAAGTTAATTAAAAATTCGTTTAATAATTCATAAAAACATAAAAATTTTATTAAGTTTATTCTATCTAAAACTAATTTTTGCACAAATTGGGCATGAACTTAATTTTGAATTATTTGTTAAATTCAATTTACACGTGCTATGAGATGAGTGAATAGAACAAATATATGAAATATCAAAAGTTTTCTCAATTTCAGAATTACAGACAAAACAATATGACTTTTTTTGTTCAGAAAGTGAATTTCTAAATCCATCATCAAGCTCTAGAAAAATACTCTCACGAATATTATTCGGAAAAAACATCTCTTTTTCGTTTGAAATTGTCTCCAAAGCTAATATCTTAATAAAAAAACAAACAAATGCGCCACATGATGTTTGATCCGATTGTTTCACATGAATAAATGTTTTTAATTTCCAGAATGATTTATCTTGCTTAAAGCAATTTAAACCTCGAATAAATGAACTTAAAGAAAATCATTTTTAGAAAAAGAAAATTTAAAAACAAAAAAAAATACTTCCAGTTAGTTTCCAATCTATTCTTTTCAATTTCATTTTCACCTAATGAATTAAAATAATAAATTTCCTTTTTTTGCTTATCGGCGAAAAAGGCAACCCAGTGGTTTTTATTAATTAAGATTGGTCCCAGCAAAAAATCAAAATCTTCAAGCTTTTTAAATTATTAAAAAATATTAAGTGATAATATATTAGATTAAATAAATTTTAAAAAAATAATAAATTTTTTTTGTTATAATATAAGTTAAATTTAATGCTATTAAATTTTTATTCATTTTTAATTGCTGAAAAGTTATTTTAGTCGCAGTTTGATTTTTTAAAAATTTGAATATGTTTTTAATTTTATCGATTCTTTCCAAAAAATTTAAAAAATCTTATGTGAAGCATACTAATTACGAGATTTTTTGTATTTTTTTCTTTTTTCTCGATTTTATAAAATATTTTTTGATTGAAATAATAAAAATTTTCTAAGAGATCAAATTATATTCTAATTCATAAAATAAAATTTAATTTTAATCTCATTATTGAAAAAGAATTTTGGAAATAAACTGTTAAATAACAGTTATTAAATTTTGCAAATTTTAGATAACAATTACTTACATTTAAATCTTTAATATTTTCTAAATATCCTTTTTCATAAATTTGTGTAGCAGTAAAAAAATTAAAATAAAACATTTTTTTTTGGCTTTTTTTAATTATTAAAAAAATGAAAGCATCAATTACCTTAAAATAGGAACATAATATTAAAAAATTAAAACAGGATGTTTTAACTTACTGAATCACTTAGACATTTTTTTTCTAGTAAATCTTGTATTTGTTTTACAGTTACAATATAGCAGTCGATTTTATAAAAGGCAAAATCCTCTAGATGGTATTTATTATCAAGCAAGGAATTGTCTACAAATACTTTTTCATTATCTAAATTTTTAAATTAGATTTAGAAAGTGTCAAGTGTCAAAATTATTTTTAAATCACCATTTCTGGTCGGATTTTCAATAAAGCATTTGGTCTCAAAAGTTTTATTAATGGTTTCCTCTGAAAAATCAAAGTCTGTATATCCATTAAAGGATCTTATGCATGGTTCCTTTTTTGAATTGGACGCTCTTTCTGGAAATTTCCACATTTCAACATCTTCTGGTGTGATTTTAATTTTTTCAAAATTTTTAAAATTTAAATCAAAAATATCTTTGTATTTTTCAAATTTAATCTTTATGTAGTTAAATAAGGGAGCAGCGATTTCACTCGGAAAGCATCTCCGCTTTGTATTTATTCGCTTGTTTACGCAAAGTAGATCATTTTTCAGATGACCGAACCACGATTCTAATGAATTGTTTGAAAGCCGAGTGGTGTAATCCTCAAGACAATCATTTAACAATATACCAGTCCATAAAGGCATAATATACAGCCTTTTTCTAATAATATTGAAAATACTCGGGCAGTATAAATCGTTCTTTTCATATTCGATAAATAAAATTTCCTCATTAAAAATATTTTTTTCTTCATTTTTCAGTAAGGTATCAAAATATAAGGAAAATGGAGAATTTTTTTGATAGCTTAAAATTTCTTGATCTTCAAAAAAAAATTCCAAATCAACTTTATTTTCTGTTTTACTGACAGCAGAAAGTGAACTCAGCCATTCCATATTCCGTATCTCTATTTTGATTTTTAGTTTTAAAAGGTATTTTCTCAAATTTTTACTTATAAATTTTCTATTATATATATTAAATAAAGCTACAAGAATCTCATTAAATTCAGTTAGTTTAACAGAATTTTGTAATAAAGAAAATCCAAAAATAAAATCCCTTTTGAAACTACTAATCTCAGATTTTTTCTTATTTTTTCGAAAATCATCATTTATGTTTTTTAATAAATGAGTTGAACATAAATATATCCTAACAGGAAATATATTTCTGAGCTCTTCCTTGTTATGAATCATTAAGTTGAATGCCCAATTCAGATAATGAATCGGCTTACAGTTATTAAATGCTGCTAGAATTGCATTAATACTGGCCCATGAAAAATCAGTCACAACAACTTTTGGAAGTTTAAAAAAGCTATAGCATTTAAATTTGTTGACAATTTTCTTTAAATAACACTCGATCGATAAACTATCATAAGAACTGCTCAGAAAATCTGCAATTGGAATATGGTCTCGTTTTTCTTTTTGTTCTGGTTTTTTACTTTTAGCCATAATTGTAAAAAGAAGAATTCTATTTTGTCCCTGTAAATCAATCATTAATTTTCCGGTCGCATCAAAATGCCAAATCGGATTTTCTTTTCTAAGAACTGCCCATATTTTTACCTTTTTTAAATGCAGAAATTGTGTAAAAATATTTAAGTATATTGAAAGGATTATTTGTAATATTATCTGAATTTAATTTTAAATATTAGATTAAATTTTTTTCAATTGTCATAGAATTAAAATAAAAATTTTCAATACCTGAAATTCACTCAAAAAAATTAACCCAAATGGCAATTGATTGATTTCCTGTAAGTAGCCATTAATTCTATTCGTATTCTCACTCTTAAAACAACTATCATAAGCGAGTTTTGTAGCCTCTGAATCAATGATAAGGTTTTGCGAAATTTGAAATCGATGGTTAAATTCACTTGTAATTTTTTTAAAAGTTTGAATTTGTTTTTGATCGAATTCTTAGTGACAAGTTAGTATTATTTAATAAAAAAATCAATTAATTGTCTTACTCTTTTCAATACATCTCGTTTCTGATATGTAATTTGTAATGCCTTTGGCTTTTAATTCATAACCAAGTCTTAATCTTCTCTCACCAGTAATTTTAGATTTCCGTATTTCAACTGCAGAAGTGTGTTCAATTGTTTGACTCCATTGTACATAAAATGTTTTTTTTCTCTCAATTTCAAACAAATTTATTGAAAACTTAATTTTACATTCTGAGCATGCATAGAGGCCTTTCCAAATCGGTCCATTTTTTTTAGCAAAAAAATTGTAAATACATTTGACATAACATTTAATTCCATTTTTTTGCAGATTTAAAGCAAGCCATCTGTCAAAATTTGATAAAAAATACTCTCTTTGTTTTTTATCTGAAGAAATAAAGTTTTTAATTTCTTTCCATTCAGATTCCGATATGCTAAAATCAAAAAAATTAGCGTTTTGTCTTTCGCCATAATTTGAATCTTTCAAAATTCTTAATACACTTGTTCGATATGAATTTCGATTTCGTTCCCAATTTTTACTTAAATATAGTGCGTTCCCAATTGAAAATGGCTCTTTGAAAAATTCTTCAGCAAGTCTTCCCCAAATTCCTTGTTTGTTAGATAATTTCTCATTGACGTTCAAGTTACTTAATTTGTTGTGAACCATAAAATTTACGGTTGTTTTTATTAAATCGGTCCAATTGACATTTTTTCGTTCAATTTTTTCCACTAAACAAATAAATTATTAAAATAATGATTAAAGTTATTAATTTTAGATAATAAACCTTTAATTTATTTGGTATTAAAATTTAGAATTATAACTAAGTCAGCCAATTTAATTAGCATTCTTATTTGCTAATAAGAAACAAAATAAATGAAAATACAAATTGATATGATTATTTTATTTAAAAAAAAATTAATTTTTTTCTATAATTTTGAATTCTTCTCCTCAAATCAAAGAAATCAACACGGAAATAATTCGGACTTTTTCGGAACCATCAATTCATCAATAGTAACTGATGATCAACAAAAAATCAGAACTTATCAGATCTAAATCAGATATCAATCAGATCTTTTTTGTTAAGCCTTTTATTTTTGTCTTTTTTGATCTGGTAAAATTTTAAGTTGGTAAATCATCATCATTGCTCAATAATGACAAAATAAAACGATTATCTCAAATTTTATAAATCGAGGGTTGTCAAGCAAATTTCAGAAAGAACAGGTAGCAGTTAGACAAACGAGAGCTGTCTGGTCGAACACTCGACTTTGATTTTTCATGGTTGGTTCCTGCTCAAAAAAAGTCAATTAGTATCAAAAAGGTTTCAAATAAAACTTTATCTTGGTCCTCCTACTTTAAATTTGAATAATTTAATTTTTTTCTGCATGGTTTGGATGAAACAGTATAGGAAAACCCAATTGAAAATTTAGCCAATTTAGATTTTACTAACTCGAAATTTTTTTCGAAAAATTCATGATTTACAAAAGGATTATTTAATTAAGAAAACATTTATTAAATTCTTAGAGAATATGAAAGGAAATTATTGCAAAACTAACTTCTTTTAATATTGATTTGAAGATCAATATTTTTTATTTTTATTTATTTTAAAAAATTTAACAAAATATTCTATGATAAATTATGAATTTTTTTTAAGTAAATTTTTTTACAAACTTTTAAAAGATCGTTAAAAAATTTTGCTTTGCTTTAATTTTTTTTGCTCCAAACTTCACCGCCGCCTTTTCTACAGAAAAGTAAAATTTATGATCAAATTTCAAAATTTCAAATATGCTCAAATTATTTTAAATGCGTAATTAATTGCACTGCAGATTTAAGAATTTTTTAAGCTTCAAAAACTAAATTTTTAAATTTGAAAAAAGAGGATAGCCGCTTGTAATTTTGCAAATGATGAAATTACGCATTTAAAATTTTTGAGCATATTTGAAATTTTTAAATTTGATCATAAATTTTACTTTGCTTTTTTTCATCTAAAAATTTAAAGTATTTCAAAAATTTAGCCAATAAAAATACTTTAAATAATTTGAATCTTTATTATTTTAGGTTGTTTTTTTAATTGAAAGAATTCAAATTATTTTAGTTAAAGAAATTTTCTTAAGTTTGATAATTTTTTAATTCAACATATTACTCTATTTTTGTGTACCAAGGCAAGGTAAAACCTATTGAGTAATTATTTTCTTCTAATTAAAGTATTTTTCAATTTTCCGAAATAAAATAACCAAAAATAAAATTTAAAGATTATTCTAATAAAATTCAATTATGTAATGTTATCACCTGAATTTAATCATTTTTAATTTGAACTCCCTTTAAAAAAAATAAAAGTTGAATATAAACAATAAAAATAATAATCAAATAAGAAATGATTAAGGTCTTAAACACTCTGAAAATTCTGTCTTCATTTGAACGCCTTTTAATCAATGAATTAGCGGTTACTTGACGAGCTAACTAGGCTAATAATAAACAATTCAGCACTATGAATTTGAAAAGTAATATTTTTATTAATAAGTAAATGTGAGTCTCTTTTAAATAATAACGTGTAAGTAAAATTAAAAAGCACTAGACGACAAATATATTTATTAATTGTCTTCAAAAAACTTTTTGCTCATAAAAAAAAATCACTTAACGCTAGAATTATTCTTTTTGAGTTTCTTCTGCATACTCAAATCAATTTAAAAAAAATCGGAAACAAAGCTTACAAAGCTTTAATGTTTGAAAAAACCAAAGTTAGAGAAATTAATTTATTTTTATTCTAAGATTTGAATCAAAAATTTTGGATGGTAAACAATCTCAAAATTAAAATTAGTTATCAAAAAATCATTACCATATTTAAATAAAAATATTTATTATTTATTTATTCAATGAACTTGTAGTCGATGTAAAAATTTGACATTTTGATAGATTCTTTTTCGATAAAATAAAATATTATTTGGGCATTGTGAATTTTCCTAACATAAAAGATAGTTAATATATTAAATATTTTAGAAGGATAGAAAAGCAGTTCTATGGTGAAATTTTACAATTATTTTTTTCAATTAATTTTTAAAAATAAAAGCACTGTTAATACATAAGCTGAATTTTTTTTTAACTTTGAATTTTCATACTAACTTTAAAAGATAAAAAAAACAAAAAAATGTACTTCGAGCGAGGATCGAACTCGCGACCTTCTGCGTGTAAAGCAGATTTGATAACCACTACACCATCGAAGCACTTAAACATTTGATGCATGGCCAATCATCTATAAGCAATAAATCGTTAAATTAATATAAAGTATTAAATAAAATTAAAGATAGTAATCATTTTTTTTTTGCTTAAATGAAGGCCTGATGGTCTAGTGGTATGATTCTCGCTTTGGGTGCGAGAGGTTCCGGGTTCGATCCCCGGTCAGGCCCTTTTTTTTCTTTTCTTATTTAAATTAAAAAATCCAAAATCAATTTCAAACTAATTTAATCAATAAAAAAGTTTCTCACAGGTAAATTTTTTTTAATTTAGTATTTTTGGTGATATTCTTTCAGTTTTTATCGAATTGTAAATAAATCAAGATCAATTTTTTTTTCTTTTTAAATACAAAAAAATATGAAAAAAGTTTAATTTTTTGAAATTTATTGTTGTTATCACTTCGATTGCATAGCTCACTTTTGTAGTTTTTTTATGATTACAAAAAATAACTATTTACTGAAGATTAATAACATAAACTTGCAAATTTTTAACAATTGTTAATTTTTCTAGTTAAATCATTTTGATTATTAAAACTAATTTAAAATTTTTAAATAGACTGAAAGAATAAATATTCAATTTCAAAATTTTACGTTTTTAGTTTATTTTATTCAACAGTTAAGATCAAAAATGTGAAAAATATGGGAAAATCTAGTTTGTTTTTTTTTTGCGTAACTTTTGAATGGATCAGAACGAATCAATATGTTTTTGATTAAAATAAAAATAAATAAAAAAAAATGAAATTATTTTTACTTTTCTGAATTATTTAAAATATTTTAATTCAAGGATGCCATCGAAAAAGTTTTCAAATCTACACTGGAAGACGTTTTTAAAGAGACTCAAATCTTAAATGTGTCCAGAAAACAATCTACACAAAAAGAAAACACATTGAGTGAAAGTCTTACGGCCAATTTATATTTTGGCGATTTTGTACAAGAAGAACCAGATTCGGAAAAAAGCTACAATGAAATAAAAAAATTAGACATGCTACGTTTCACAATTGAAGAATATCTAAACGAGTACAATCAAGCAAGTAAAGTTAAAATGGACCTTGTTGTATTCAACTATCTAATTCAGCACATTTCACGAGTCAACCGAATCCTAAAGCTTCAATCGAATGGCCACGCTCTTTTGATCGGAGTTGGTGGCACTGGTAGATCAAGCGCAACTAAACTAGCATGCTACATGTCAAAGATAGAAATATTCCAAATAGATGTGTCAAACAAATACAATCAGTCGACCTGGAGGAATGATTTAAAAACGCTTTTGCGTAGAGCTGGAGAATCCAAGTCTAAAATAGCTTTTTTTTTGCTTGACACTCAAATAAAAGACGAAGCTTTTCTGGAAGACTTGAACATGATTTTGAACAGTGGAGACTTGCCCTCACTATTTGAACAAGATGAAAAATTGGACATTATCGAAATCATGCGCAGCTTGTATCTAAACAAAACAGAAAGCTCCAATTTAACTCCCACTTATTTGTACTCGAAATTTGTGAAACGCATCAAAGCTAACCTTCACATCATTTTGGCATTCAGTCCAATAGGAGAAAACTTCCGCAATCAATTGAGAATGTTTCCAGCAATCATAAACTGTTGTTCAATAGACTGGTTCAGCGAGTGGCCTAATGAAGCGCTTGATTTGGTGGCGAACAAATATCTAGAAGAGGTGGACATTAGCGATCAAGTGAAAGAGCAAACAGTGAACATGTACAAAATATTTCATGAGGACTCAATCGAGTTGGCCAAGCAGTATTATGAAGAAATGCTCAGACGTGTTTACATAATACCCACTTCGTATCTTGAGTCCATAAAAACATTTAAAAATTTGCTGGACACAAAGCGCAAGGATGTTCAGACAAAACGAGAGCGATATGTTGTCGGATTGGAGAAGTTGGACCAAGCTGAGAAACAAGTGAATATGATACGCAAGGAGTTGACCGAGCTGCAGCCGATCATGATTTCTAAACGCTCCGAAACTGAAGAGCTCATAAAAGTTATTGAAAAAGAGGCTATCGAGGTTGATGTTATCAAAAATCATGTCGAAGCAGATAAAGAAAGTGTGAACAAAGCTACTTTGGAAGCTCAAGTCATTAAGGACGAATGTGAAGGCGAACTTCAAAAGGCTTTGCCACTGTTGAATGATGCCGTGACTGCTCTTGATACACTTAATCCTCAGGATATATCGTGTAAGATTTTTGAGCTGCTCTTGTTAAATTTATACTATTAAATTATGAAATTGATTTATTATTCGAATTTTCGATCATTAAAAATAAAAGATAAAAATAATATTGAACAAGGAAATAAAGGATTGTTTAGTTTTATAATAATTTTAAAACATTTTTTTATTTAATGATAATTAATCATATAGTCATTTTAAAAAATTAGTTAAAGAAAATTGATAGTCTCTGAATAATTGAATAATTGTTTTTTTTTTATATAGTTTTCAAACACACGGTTTTTATTGAATTTATCTGAAAAGTAAAAGCTTTATCATAACTTTTACTTTTATGGACTTTATCTCATAAATGATTTATGAGATAAAGTATATGATTTATAGGATAAAGATAATGATTTATTTTAAATTCGGTCCGATCATTTTGAATGGTTGAAAGGAAAATATTCCCCTTTAAAAAAAATTCAAGTGAAATTCTTGTATTAAAAATACACAAAGAAAATTCCTGTGGAAAAATTCTATTTGAGATAAATTTCAGTCGACATTATTCCATTAAGAAAAAATCCTTTTGAAAAAAATTTAGTGGAAAATTATCCACTCTATAAATTAAAATTACATGATCATTTATTTAAAATTAATAAAAATCAATTAATCAAGAAGATTATTTTTTAAAGTCTTTAGAAGTCTATTTTACAATTAAGTAAATAATACACCTGGTTAAATGCATAAAAATGGCTTTGAATATTTAACATACAAAATTAAGCAAAATAGTATTTTATCAAGTCAGTTTGTCTAGAATTATTAAATAACAATTAAAATGATCCTGACAAAATTCTGCATTTAATCTAAAATATGCATGCCAAAATAATTGAATATTTAATGAAAATTGGTTATGAAAGAATCATTCTTTATTTTTTTATATCATGATATTATATATGATATCATTTTTGTATCCAATTTAGATTTTATTGTAGTGTTTTTAGACTCCTTTCCATAATTTAAAGAATCGTACATTAGCAAGAAAAAAAAGAATGAGAAAAAAAACATGACTTTAAAAAAATGAGGCTGAAAAGAAGGCGCAAGCCGTTTGGAGCAGCCTAAGTGGTTTTCCACTTAAATTATTAATTGAAAATTGATCAATAAAATTTTTTAAAAGAATTAAAATTTTTAAAGCTATGAAAACGATGCAGAATCCACCTTCAGGAGTTAGATTGGTCATGGAAGCTGTTTGTATAATGAAAGGAATAAAGTCCGAGAAAAAGCTTGTAGATGGTAAACCTTACGAAGATTACTGGCCAGCAGCAAAGCGAATGCTTGGAGATTTAAAATTTTTAAATGAATTAAAAGAATTTGACAAAAATAACATTGCTCAGAGTACAATTGACAAAATTCGAAATCACTACTTGACAAATCCGGCTTTTAACCCAGCTTTAATTAAAAATATTTCCAGTGCTTGTGAAGGTTTGTGTAAATGGATCATCGCTATTGTTTCTTATGATAAAATATACAAAATTGTTCAACCCAAAAAGGAAAATTTGAAACAAGCCGAAGAAGTTCTATTTGAAAAAACCAAAGCTTTGGAATTAAAAAAATCTGAACTCGACAAAATAATCCAAAAATTGGACATTCTGAATCAAAGATTGGACAAAAAGCAAGCTGAACTAAAGGAACTTGAATCAAAAATTCACCTTACAAAGCTAAAATTAGCTCGATCTGAAAAATTAATTAAAGGTTTGAGTAGCGAAAAAATACGATGGACAGGTCAAGTTCAAGATCTGACCACTCTGGCTAATAACATCATTGGCGATGTTCTCGTTTCATCGGCTATCATTGGCTATCTGGGACCTTTTACCAATCATTACAGACAGCTTTGTGTTTCAAAATGGACCAAGTCTTGTAGACAAAAATTTTTGCCGGTGTCAAAGTCATTTTCTTTGATTAACACACTGGGTGATGCAGTTAAGATGCAAGAATGGAAAAGCCATGGTTTACCAGTTGACAATTTTTCAATAGAAAATGGCATCATATCGGTCAATGCAAATAGATGGCCTTTGATGATAGATCCTCAAAGTCAAGCCAATAAATGGATCAAAAATATGGAAAAGTCCAATCAATTGGAAACAATAAAGCAAAATGAGAAAAATTTTTTAAGAAACATTGAAAATTGTGTTCAATTTGGAAAGCCTTTGCTGATTGAAGATTTAGGCGAAGAAATCGATCCTCAGTTGGAACCAGTGCTTTTAAAAGCTGTTTTTAAGCATAACTCTACTGATTGTATCAAAGTAGGAGACATGATCATTGAGTATAGCAAAGATTTTAGGCTTTACTTGACCACTAGGCTCAGAAATCCGGTCTATTCGCCGGAGACAAGTGTAAAAGTGAAGCTAATAAATTTTGTCATTACCCAATCGGGTTTAGAAGATCAAATGTTGGGCATTGTGACTAGTAAAGAAAAGCCCGAGCTTGAGTCTACCAAAAATGAACTGATTGTTCAATCGGCAGAGAATAAACAACAAGCTAAATTAATTGAAGATAAAATACTTCATGTTTTGTCAACTGCTCAGGGAGATTTGCTAGAAGATGAGACAGCAGTTAAAATATTGTCCAAAAGTAAAGAATTGGCACAACAGCTGGAAGAAAAGCAACAAAAGGCAGAAGAAACTGAACTCGAGATTGACAAGACTAGAAATAATTATAAAAAAGTGGCTTTACATTCATCGGTACTGTTTTTTACCATTTCGGAATTGGCCAATATTGATCATATGTATCATTTTTCACTTAATTGGTTCATTAATTTGTACATTAATGTAAGTATTTTTATTCAAAGGAAAATTATTTTTCCTACTGGCCTAAAAAAGCAAAATAAATTTTATAGTCACAAAACTAAATCCAAAATTTTATAGTGTTCAAAATCGGATATTTTATTTGAATTTAAATAGATGAAAATGTGTTGTATGTTTTATTTAATTTAAAAATCGTAAAATTTACTTAAATGTCAAATTAAAAAAAAATGAAAATAGGAATTTATTAAAAAATTTATTTGAGAAAAATTAAATTGATAGCCGATTTTTTTTTACAAGAATAAACTGATTTTTTGATAACTATTAATAAGGAAATTTTGATTAGTCATAAAAATTGAAAATTAAGCTTTATTGGAAGGGAAGATATAAGACTCAAAATTAAACTCTCACAACAAATTTAGAAAATGTCCAGAAAAGTTTTAGAAATTGTTTTTTTTTTTTTTATTTTTTAACAAAAATTTGCTAAAAGATAAAAAAAAAGAATTGAATTAGGAAGAGTAAAATTAATTTTGTAAAATGATTATTATTTTCTTATGCAGAGGCTAAAAATAAAAGTTAAGTTTTTAAAATGGAAAAGAATTAAAATTTTTTCCAGTAAAAGCTTAATAAGGACTGTAAAAATGTTGAAATAAATAAACGCAATTAATAACAAAGTTTGTAGAGTCTGTTTTAATTTCTAACAAATTTGTTTCCATCTTAAACAACTTTACATTTAAAAAAAGAAATTTTATAACATTTTTTTTAATTATTCACAAAATTAATACTTCTCTATTTCTATTAATTTTATTCTCAAAATAAAGAAAGGAAAACTAACCAAATTCGTTTTTATTTTCTGATAAATTAATTTTAATAAAGCTTTAATTTCAAAAAAAAATCTGTTTTTATTAGAATTTTTGAATTTATTACGAGAATAGCTCCGATTTCAAATTAGTTTTTAGCAGACTTGTTTTTAAGTCACAGTTTTAAGTCTAAGTCACAAAAATTTAAGTCAAAGTCAAGTCAAGTCATTAAAATTTTTTTTTTTTTTTTAAGTCAAGTCAGTGACTTAAAATTTTTTTTTTTTAGAAACTGGCTAAATAAAGCCGGTCAGCTTGGCGGCCTAATTTTTAGACCGCCAAAATAAACGGTCAAAAATATACGGGCGGCCAAAAATCCGGCCAACTTTTTGGCGGGCGGCCATTTTGCTGGCCAAAAAACCAGGAATAAAATAAAAAATTAATATAATTAAAAATATGTTTATTATTTAAAAAAGTTGTTTTTTAATTAAAAAAATAAATAAATTAAAAAATTAAAAATAAAAAAAAATTTATTTAAAAATAAAAAAAAAGAAAGAAAAAAATTGTATTTTAGAATTAAAAAAAAAGAAAGAAAAAAATTTATTTTAAAAATTAAAAGACAAAAGAAAAAAATTTTATTTATAAAATTTAAAAAAAAACAAAAAAAAAATTTTATTTGAAAAATTAAAAAAAAAAACAAAAGAAAAAATTTTATTTAAAAAATTAAAAAAATTTTTATCTAAAAATTTAAAAAATTAATTTTTAAAATAAAATTTTTTCTTTCTTTTTTTTAAATCTTAAATAAAATTTTTTTCTTTAATTTTTTTTATTTCTGAATAAATTTTTTTTTTATTTTTAATTTTTTAATTTATTTATTTTTTTAATTAAAAAACAACTTTTTTAAATAATAAACATATTTTTAATTATATTAATTTTTTATTTTATTCCTGGTTTTTTGGCCAGCAAAATGGCCGCCCGCCAAAAAGTTGGCCGGATTTTTGGCCGCCCGTATATTTTTGGCCGTTTATTTTGGCGGTCTAAAAATTAGGCCGCCAAGCTGACCGGCTTTATTTAGCCAGTTTCTAAAAAAAAAAAATTTTAAGTCACTGTCTTGACTTAAGACTTGTGACTTAGAAACAACTCTGGTTTTTAGTTATTTTTTATTTTTGTTGACTTTCCAAGTTTTAACTGGCTGTTTTGTTTTCTACAGGCATTTTTACCAGTTGAGTAAGGTGCATTTAAGGCAAAACTACGTCACTACTCTGGGATTCTAAATTTTTTTACATATTCGTGTTCCCCATGTATGATAACCCATGTTTGGTGGTTTTTTTATGTTTTTACCTATTTCAGGTAAAAAGTTATTTAACTTTGAAAAAAGGCGTTTTTTGATGCATAGCAACATTAAAAACCCTTTTTTCTCCCAAAAATACTCCGATTTTTATATTTTTTTTTTTATTTTCTGATTTTAAATGCTTTAAATTTTATTATTCTTGATTTAAAAATAAAAAATATTCTTAATTTACCTGTTTTTTTTATACTTTTATACCTTTTTTTTCACAAAAAAGAGAGCCGAGCTTCGTTGGCAGGTGAATATATCTAATATTGTATATCAGTAGATAGATCTACTCAATACGCACAAACTAATGAAGAGCTTTTTTTCATATGATCCCTACTTGCCAAGATATTTACCTTTTACTAGCAGCTGTTTTTGAGAAAAAATTTATTTTTAAACATTAAATTAAGAAAATAGTTTTTTAGTCCCTTTCATTCAAGTTTCCAGCTATGTCTTCAATAATCGTAGGCATAGTTTGTTCATGATGATCCGATTCAGTTATTGCACTATTCGATATTTTTGTGTGGGATACATTTGTTGCTTTTGATTTACCACTAAAATAGGTTTTTAATATAACTTCAAATTTTATATTGTTATTGTAGGCTATTATAACCCTCCAAAAGCGTCTCCATAATTTTACATGAACAAATTTCTTCACAAATTCATCTCTACCATTATCTATTAATTCAAACATTAAATTGAAATTTGTATTGGTCCGTTTCTTTTTTAATTTTCTTAAATGCTGTTTTTGCTTTTTCATTTTCAACTTTAAATTCTAATTAATTCAGTTATTAAGATTAAAAGAAAATGATTTTTAATGACATAAGTCAAAAATTTAGTTATAAAAGACTGAAAAATTAAAAATTTGAATTTTTTCTCAAAAACAGCTGCTAGTAAAAGGTAAATATCTTGGCAAGTAGGGATCATATGAAAAAAAGCTCTTCATTAGTTTGTGCGTATTGAGTAGATCTATCTACTGATATACAATATTAGATATATTCACCTGCCAACGAAGCTCGGCTCTCTTTTTTGTGAAAAAAAAGGTATAAAAGTATAAAAAAAACAGGTAAATTAAGAATATTTTTTATTTTTAAATCAAGAATAATAAAATTTAAAGCATTTAAAATCAGAAAATAAAAAAAAAAATATAAAAATCGGAGTATTTTTGGGAGAAAAAAGGGTTTTTAATGTTGCTATGCATCAAAAAACGCCTTTTTTCAAAGTTAAATAACTTTTTACCTGAAATAGGTAAAAACATAAAAAAACCACCAAACATGGGTTATCATACATGGGGAACACGAATATGTAAAAAAATTTAGAATCCCAGAGTAGTGACGTAGTTTTGCCTTAAATGCACCTTAGATAAAAAAGTAAAAATCAAAAAAAGAATTCTTTTTTTGGAATTATAGAAGTTTTAAAGAGAATAAGTCATTTTTTAATTAATTTACACTTTTTATTTTTATGGTCATATTTTCTCTTTTCATCAAAATATTGAAGCAGAAAAAAATCAGTCACTAAAAAAAATTAGTTAAAAAAATGAGTTAACGAAATAACTAATTCATTTAATTAATTAACTCATGTCAAAACTTCACCCCAGTAACAAAAACAAACAAAAATAATTAGCAAAAAAGTTTTCTTAGTAGAATTTTCCACAATTTCTTTTATAGCAGCTAATACATATTATTCATTATTTTTATAATAACCGTAAATATTTGTTTTTTAACGCAGTGTTGAAATTTACTCAACGAATTTGATGGATGTTTCAGCTTTTGATGACTTAAGCTATTTCGTAGATGATGAAAAGAGAGTTTTAGGAGCCAAAAAAATTAACTCTTTTCTAATGAAAATACACAATCAAATAATGAAATTTCAACTGCAGTAATTTCACACAAAAAAGGAGGAAGTAGACCATAAAAGAGAAAAATAAAAAATTGGCAATAATTTTTAAAAAATTCTCTTAATGAATAATTATTTTTTGGTAAAAAAATTAAATCTTGTTCTAGTAGAGTTATAGTTTTGCTCTAAATGTAATATTAACTTTAAAAAATAAAAGTTATATTTTAAAAAAAGTGGTGGTTTAGTTTGGAACAAAAACTTTAGCAAAATATGTTTTATTAAATTTAACACCAGTTTTATTTCAATTTTTAGCAATTATTATAAAAATAGATGTTTTAACATTTTTAAACATAATTTGTAAAACGTAAAAAAAAGCAAAAATTTTAAAATTCTCAAAATTTAAAAGGATAGATCGAATATTGATAGAAACAGTACTTATTGTTAAGTTTATTTAACATTTTTTCTAATATCATGTTAAAATTTTTAAGATTTTTCAAAATTATCATTTAATTTTTAAATCAAAAAAAAAATTTTGCTTTGCTTTAAGTTTTTTTGCTCCAAACTTCACCACCGCAAAAAAAAAAATAATGATTAATTTTTTTTGTTATTTTTTTTTTTTCGGCTTTAATGTCAAATAAAATATAAAAAATCGAAAAAAATCTTTTTTTAAATTTTCATTTTTTTTTAGTTTGCAGCAGAAAAATTAAATTTTAAACTTAATGCACATAAAACTCTTGAAAAACTATTTTAACGGAAATTTCTTTAGTTAAACAAATAATTTCATGGATTTTAAACCAAGAATGTCTCTTAGATGAATTTCTGAAAGTTTTGGCACTAAGAAACAAATATTTCCGGTATTATTTGTTAACTCGTTTACAAAAATAATAAATTTTGATATTTTTTTATTAGATTTAAGATTATTATATTTATAAGAAATTCTTTAATTTAACCCTTATGTCTTTAAGTCATTTTAAGATCAATTTTAAATAATTTTCTTTAAAATTTTTTAAGTCTATTGATTCAAGTGAAAAATCAAGTGACATAAATATACGCATTAGAAATTTGAATTCGCATTTTACCTATTCAATTTACACCAACATTTGCCAATCACTATTCGAAAAAGACAAGTTTTTATTTTCTTTTTTGCTCTGTACTTCAATTCTAAAAACCAAGTAATTCGTGTTAATTTAAAAAATATTCTCAAATTAATATCATTTATTTTCAAGTGATGAAATAGAAGATTCAGAACTAAAATTTTTTCTAACTGGCGGTCTCTCAATAGAAAACTATTTTTCCAATCCGTTTCCCAAATGGTTGCCTGATAAAACATGGATAGAATTGAACAAATTCCAAGATTTGACCAATTTATCAATTGTCGAACATTTAAGAAAGAACGAAGAAGCTTGGGAGGAGTTTATGGAAAATCCAGATAACAAAATTCCTTATGAGAAGCCAATTTCAAAATTTAAAAAGCTCATTTTGCTCAAAATATTTCGTCAGGACAAAGTAATTGCAGCTACGCACAAGTTTGTTGTAGACAACCTGGGAGCCATGTTCGTAGAGCCACCAACTTTTTCTTTGGGAAAAATATTCAAAGACTCTAAACCAGACATACCGCTAATTTTCATTCTTTCTCCTGGAGTTGATCCATTGTCACAAATGTACAAGCTGGCAGACGAACATGGCATGAAAGATAACATACGCACAATTTCTTTGGGCCAGGGACAAGGACCCATTGCCTTAAGAAACATTGAAGAAGGAATGACAAATGGTTATTGGATCGTATTGCAGAATTGTCATCTGGCAGCCTCATTTTTACAAGAAATTGAACACACATGTGAAGCTGTAAGTAAAGCAATCTCAAATAATTTTAATTTCAATTAAATTGGTTGGTGATTTTTATGTTCATTAAAGAAAACAGATAGTTTTTCCAGTAATGTAAAGATTTATTAAAAAGGATCTAAAAAAGAAACGTCCGTCTTAGGCGGTGGTGAAGTTTGGACCAAAAGCTTTTGCAAAATATTTTTTATTAGATTGAACGGCAACTTGAAGTTTATGATCAATTTTTGGTGCTCAAAATGATAAAGCTTAAACTATTAAACTATTAAATAAATTGTTCTTATTTAATTATATTAATGCAGAGATACATTTTTTGATTTAACATACTTTGTTAAAGAGACTATTTTTAGTCAGTAGATATTTATTTTTTCCAGAAGATATTTTATTTTTTTTTAAAAGATAAAAAAATACAAAGAAAAAGATAAATGTTTTTTATCATATATAATAATTTTTTTATAATAGATAAAAAAAAAAATTGATTAAGAAAAAAAAATTAATTTTTTATAATAGATAAAAAAAAAAATTGATTAAGAAAAAAAAATTAATTAAGAAAAAAATAAAAAAAATTAATTCCGTTTATTACGGTTTTCTTCTCTTTGATAATCTAGCACTTTGATTTGAATTTTCATCATTTGTTTGATTTTCTGTAATTAAATTGGCATCATTTTCCTTGTTTTTTTTAGGTCTTCCACGTCCACGTTTTTCAGGGGCTCTAAAATTATTTGAAGTGGATTCAACAGGAGCTTGTGTAACTATAACTTGATCGTTATTTGATGATGCTATACCATTTGAAACAAATATAGAATGATTTTCATTTATTTGTTCGTTTTGGATTGATATTGAACTAAGAACCGGTCTTTGTAGATTTTCGTTATCAATCAAATTTGTAGCCGAACTTTGATTAATAAATTGATTGTTAATTGGAGCTATTGAATTTCTTTCTAGAGATGGATTAGCTTTCTTTTTACGTCCACGTTTAGCATTACCTTCAATTGCCAAATCTAACCCTGGAAATTCATTCAATTTCAGAATAAATGATATGCCTATAACATGTTTACATTTATTATTATTATTATTATTTATTTGTTTTCTGTACCGAGCTAGAGCTCCTTCAGAATAAGTTAAAAATTAAAAAAATAAAATAAAAATAAAATCAAAGTTAATAAAATGAGATAAAAAAAAAAAAAAAAAAAAAAAAGTAAATAAGCTAAATAAATGAAAGTTAAGAATATATAAAATTGAAAAAGATTCTTTCTATACATTTGAGAATCTAAAAAATATATTACATTTGAGATGATATCGATTTTTATACTTGTTTTAGAGTACAATTAATTAAGAAAACTTATTTTTATTAATGAACGAAACTTTTTAATTAATAAGAAACACTTATTAAGTGCTAATTAAGTATAATTAGTTAATCTAACACATAAAAAAAATTATCTACTTAACAAAACAATTATCTTCGTAACAAAATAATTATCTACCGAAAAAGGTGAAAATCTACTAACAAAAACATTTATCTTTTCATTAAATTATCTTTTTTTTAAAATAAAATTATCTTCTGAAAAAAACAATTATCTACTAACGAAAAACTATGCCCTTTGTTAAATCTTAAAGTAAAATCTGCAAATTTCTGCAAAAGATTTGTACTTAAAATAGCATTATTTTAAAAATGTGCACACTGCAATGAGCATCTTGATATTTCAGAGTTTACCTTTTTATTTAGCATAGAATAATAAATCTAAAAATGCATCTCTGCATTAATTTTATCAAGAAATAAAAATTTACTTAATATTTTAAACTTAATTTGATCTTTTTGATCATTTACTTCAAATTACCGATTGAGCACCATTTTCATTTAAATAATTAGCAATCCTTTTAAAAATAAATGTTGTAAATTTTTAATCTAAATTTGTGAGACGTAAAAAAAATCAAAAAATTAAAAAATCTTTATTTCATAAGGATTGATCGAATATTAATAGAAACAGTATTTAATGTTATGTATTTTAAACCATTTTATGAATTAATAGAACTATATATTGATTTTTATGTTAAGATTTTCAAATTTTTCTAAATAATTTTATTTTTAAATTAAAAAAAATTATTTTGCTTTGCTTTATGTTTTTTTGCTCTAAAATTTACTGCCACCACCATATAAGGCAGTAACTATTTATTTTAAAAAGAAAAATATAGAAAACATCCATGTTGGTCTTTTCTTAATATTCTCTTGTAAAACGCTTGTAAATGTTTCTAAAAAAATACTTTGTTGTTTTAAATCAAAATTATCTGAGATATTTGACAAGTATATAAATTTTTGCTTATCTTTGAGAATAAGATAGTATTTAAACGAAATTTTTCGTAGAAAGACGAGTTTTTTAGTAAGCTTTTTATTTATAAATCTTTTAAAAAAGTTAAAATTTTAAGAAAACAATTAATTGAAATATTTTATTAAATAAAGAAAACAAAATTGCCAGAAAACACGTATTTTCAACAAAAAATTTTTTTTGGCATCTTTTCAATTACACTTTTTTACAAAATAGAGCGTAAATTTGTGAAATATTACACAAAATGACCCATTATAGTGTAAGAATTCGTATTTTTACGTAAAATTATCAAGAAAATCCAAATTGTATCACCACTGTAAATTGGGTCAGAGTTTTAAAGTTGGCTTTTAGTTTACAAAAATCAAGGGTTCAGACGGACTTTTATTTTAATCCCAATTTAAATAAACAACAATTTAGAATTTTTTTTTATTAGAAAAAAAATATTTTTTAATGATTTTTTATTATTTGATTTAATTATTTTATGCAAAAATAATTAGTTAATTTAAAATTTATGTAAAAATTTATTTTAAAATTTAATTTCTTAAACATAATTGTAAATTAAAAAAAGGAAAACAAACATTAAAAAACTTCTTTCCTTTGTATTTAATTTTATTTTATTTTTAACATCGCCCAGTCTGGCGTAATTTTATGAATAAATAATAATAATAGTAATAATAATAATAATAATAATAATAATAATAATAATAATAATAATAATAATAATAATAATAATAATAATAATAATAATAATAATAATAATAATAATAATAATAATAATAATAATAATAATAATAATTTAAAAAACGAAGAGTTTATTATTTTAGAAATGGAAATGCCGCTATTAGTTTAACTTAAAATTTTCATTTATTAGCTTGGCCAGCAAAAAGAAAGTCTCAAGGCTGATTTTAGACTTTGGTTGACAACATATTCAAGTGCCAATTTTCCATTGACAGTTCTAGAAAATTCAATTAAAATAACCAATGAGCCACCAAAAGGTCTGAGATCAAGTTTATTAAAAACTTTTGTTAACGATCCAATTGCGGATCCAACCTTTTTTAATTCATGCGAAACAAATGAAATAAAATGGAAAAAGTTACTTTTCAGCTTGTGTTTTTTTCATGTAGTTGTGGAAGAGCGCAAAAAGTTTGGTCCATTGGGTTGGAATATTCCATACGAATTCAACGAGTCAGATTTGCATATATCAATGCGTCAGCTAAATTTTTACATGGAATCATATGAAAAAGTTCAATTTGACGCTTTGACTTATTTAACTGGCGAATGCAATTATGGAGGAAGAGTGACAGACGTTCATGATAGACGCTTAATCAATTCTTTGTTGAATATTTTCTATTGTGAAAATGTGATAGACAATGAAAATTATAGCTACTTTGGTTTGGAAAAGTACCATGTACCTAAAGAGTATACATATGACGCATTTATTGACTATATTCGTTCCTTGCCGATAAGTACACCACCAGAAGCATTTGGTCTTGGTTCAAACGCAGAGCTGACTCGTAACTTTCAAGAAACACAGCAATTATTTGACGGAGTTTTGTTGACTTTGCCCAGAGATAACCCGACAAGTCGAAATTCAAATCAAGACTTTATTGAGGAAATTATTAAAGACATTTTAAAAAAATTACCAGAAGAGTTTGACATCAAATTAATTCAAGTAAGAAAAATTTTTTAAGTTTTTTTTTGGGAAAAATTAGCTTGAGCTAGTATCAAGGTGGGGTAAATTTTTTGACAGCCAAAAAACAGATTTTAGCACAAAAAAATTTACAGATAGTAAATACTTATTTTTTTAAAATAAATATTATTTGATACAACACACAAAATCAAAATCCCTTATAAATGAATCTGACTAATTAAGAATGTTTTTGACCATGAGGCAAGTTGAGGTTTTTGGGTGAACCCTAACCCTATCAAAGTTGAATGATCAAAGTCAATTTTAAAAAGTATTAAGCTCTCTTGAAACTTTTTTTAAGACAATAAAATTGCTAAAATAAATTAATCTGAAAATTCTCAAAATGATTAAGATTTTAAAATCTGAAAAAAAAATTTGAAAATATTACAAGTCGATCTTGAATATTAATTACAATTCTTACGCTATCACATGTAACATTTTTTTTAGATTTATTTATCTATATTTATCACCCGACGCTACGTGAGCATCCAGTCTAGCCTTAAAGCTATTCACAACTAAAGTTCTATAATTCATTTATTTTTGTATTGGAAGTTTTGTATGAAATTTCACAATGGCCTAAGTCAGTATATCTATACTGATGACGCAAACTTTAAATGAGTTCCTACAAAGGGCAGATACCATTTTATGCACATTTTATTTCGAAATATCTAAAAGTCTTCCTCAATCTGCCCAACATCTAACTCGCTTTAGTTACTCCAGCATCCACTTTCGCTGAAAGTTGACCATTTTTTGTTATGATATATCATGTCTTTTTTCTTTACCACTTTCTTTCAGTACAATTTCGCTTCAATTATCCTCAATTAAAAAATCCTTTTTTGAACTTTCCTTTGCTAAAGAGCATCAGTATTTAGATTTTAAAAAGTAAAATTAATCGATGATTTAGATTTTTTTTCACAATCAAAATGATAAATAAAGATATTAGACTAATGAAATGAAGTTTCTTCATTGAAACAGCAAAAAATTCAATTTCATGAGAACGCCGCAACTGCAGTATTAATTTTAAATTACTTGATTTTTTAAGTCAAAGCTAAGTTTGACTTAAACTTGTCACTTAAAACAAATCTGTAAATTTTAAATAGATAGATTTTTGATTAAAATTTTTTACCAGCTAGTCATAAAATTGACAAACACCGAAAAATTTCAAAATAATTTTCATTTTTTTTATAAAATTCGAAAATATAAAAATTATATTTATTTTAATTTAAGATATCTTATCCAGTATCTTATTCTGAATCAATGAACACAGTCCTAACTCAAGAATTAGTTCGTTACAACAGTCTCCTATTGTGCATAAAAGAGAGTTTAAATGACGTAAAAAAAGCAATTAAAGGACAAATATTAATAACTCCGGAGTTGGAGCAAATTTTTCATTCTATTTTGATGAACAAAATACCAGAATTGTGGGCCTCAAAGTCATATCCATCGTTGAAACCGCTCGCAAATTACATTGCTGATCTATGCAAGAGATTAAATTTTTTCCAAATGTGGATAGACCGTGGTTCACCTGTTGTCTATTGGATTTCTGGTTTCTTTTTCACTCAGTCGTTTTTAACAGGCGTAATGCAGAACTATGCACGAAAACACAGAATACCAATTGATTTGCTTGAATTTCATTTTAAGTATGAAAGCGCTGAGCCGAGAACAAAACCAGCAGAAGGTGCATTCATTGATGGCATTCATTTACAAGGAGCTCGATGGTGCACCAAAACTCAACTACTAACAGAATCGTTTCCAAAAATTTTATTCGATACTCTACCTATTTTGCATTTGATACCCACAGAGAAAAAAGCCGATGATAAAAGTTCCTATCGGTGTCCTGTATACAAAACAAGCCTCCGCAGAGGAGAACTTTCCACAACTGGACATTCGAGTAATTATGTTTTTACAATCAATATACCCATAGACACATACGAATCGCACTGGATTAATCGTGGAGTAGTTGGTCTATGTCAATTGGACGACTAAATTTTTGCTCGAATGATTTTTAAAATTTTAAAATTTTATTCATTTATTTAGCTAAATAATAAACTTTTTTTATTTTGACAATTTCGTTTAAAAAAAAAAAGATTTAAAATAGAAATTAGTTTTGTTTTTATTTTTTTAATTTTCAGATTTTTTCATAGCATAATACAAGTTCAGAAACATAATACAGATACAAATTCATATCATTAGTTCTGTTTTCAATTTCAAAATTTCCAAATATATGAAAATTATAACAAATATACTGTCCTTCCATTTTACATGGTTCTTGAAAAAATGTATGCAATTTTACGTAATCTTACTTTATTTATTTATTTATTGAATTGAATTAACCTCCTTTAAGGAGAAGTAAAATAAAATAAAAATAAAATTTTTTTTGTTGTGTTTTTTTTAAAAAATGAAAAATTATTATCTAAAAACTTTAGATTTTGTGTGTAAGAAAGTGTAATTTTTTCGTAAAATTACATACATTTTTGTAAGAACCATATAAAATTAAAGCACTTAATAAAAATTTATTATTTTTGTGGCAAATTTTTTTTGATATCCTAAAAGATTATCAAAAAAATTAATCAAGTAATTTTTTATTACCGTGCAGCCTTTTGGAATTTTGGAGGCCATTTTTTTCTACTCCTCACTTTTGAAAATTCTTTCGAATTTGGAGATTTCGGATTTTAGCTCAACTATTTAAGCTCTTTTGCTTGATCACGGAGTGTCTGACTCAACTAATCTTGGCCATAAGGAAATTTGCTAAATGGAAGCAAATTAAAGTTATAGATCAAATTCTAAGATCAAAACGATCATTTAAAGTTTTAAAGTTTAATTATTCTAAGGATTTTAATAATTTTTAAAAATAAATATTTAACATTACTTGAATTTTTATGCCTAATAATGGTTCATTATCAAATTAACATTAAAATGATTGACCTCTTTATTTAACGAATTGATTTGTTGATTTATTTAACAAAAACAATCAATAATTTAAATAATTCAAGCTAAGTTGATTCAGAAATTCAAGTTCATAACTTTCAAATTCATATTCAAATTCAAATACAAATATTCATTTCTAATTTTTTTTCGGTTTAATTTGTGATCCTGCACCAAATGCATAATTAAAAAAAACAGTTTTTATTTTTATTTCAGAAACTCTATTGTAAATGTTGCATTAAATTAAAAAACTTTACTTTAAACGTGATCCAAGATTCGAAATAGAACTTTGACGCATGCGTTGTAAGAATTTTTTGACATGGGCGAGGGCAAAATGTAATTTATTGTACATTTTTATATTTTTACATTTTTACATTTTTACATTTTTGAGAGAAAAAAAATCTCATTATCAAAAAATCAAAAAAAAATTTCATTCAAGAAAAGTTATAATAAATTCACTTAAAAAGGAGTTTTAGAAAAATTTAAATGTAAAAACCAAGGATAATTTTTTGAACATCCCTTTTAATTAATAGCGAATTTATTATTAATTTTCTTAATGAAATTTTTTTTAAGTTTGTAATACACCCTGCGTATCACTTGATCATCAGCTTCTCAACTGATGCGCAATGATAAGTAAGAATTAATATACTTGTCACGTATTTCAGAGGATAGACGCTTCTAGATGCTGATATAAACATTTATATAAAAGCTCACATCTTGTCTTAATTATAAGCCCGTGTTCTTGACACGAACTCATGGGTATAAATAATGATTCCATTCTCAGTGCTGAGAGTGATATTTTAGTGATAACACTAACTATATTAATTGTTAGAGCTCAACAATTATTAAATAAACTATTCAAAAGTTTACTTGTTTTTATCATTCATTAACCCTCCTTACAAGTTTTTTTATTTTGAGATTTTTATTTTTTCTCTCATAAATGTAAAAATGTAAAAATGTACAATAAATTACATTTTGCCTGGGCGAGATGGTATTTATTGCCTGCGCCAAAGTTGTGCTTCGGATTCTGAAGCTGCAATATCGAACTAGGGAATACGGTATTTGAAAAAAAAATACTCAATTTTATTTTTTGATCTTTTGATCTTAATCTCAAAACTTAAATATGCTTAATACAGTAAAATAAGTCTTCAAAATGCTCTGTAATTTTCTGCATTTTTCACGCCATTAAAAAGCATTCTGATCAGCTGTGCAATTACTTTCCAGAGTAAGCATTTTACAGAATTATTCATTATTGAAAAAAAATTTTAAAGTTATTGCACATGCCTAAAGTTTTCATTTTTATTCTCAGGACTGTAATAAACGGCAACTTGAAGTTCATGGTCATGATCAAATGATCAAATTTAAAAAGATTATTATCTTAATAAAAATTGTTCAAATTAGCTTTTTTTAATATTTTTAAATTAAATGTAACACCCCTCCAGCAGACACCGGTCTTCTGGGGCCTTGCTGGATTTCTTTAAATATTGATGTTACTTTTCCTTTTAATAAAAAGAAGTAAGAGAAGAATCAAACTTTTATTTTTCTCTCCCTCTCTCTCTTTTGAATTATTTAATAGCGCACGCTATTAAATAAACATAAGATGTTTATATTTTAATTTAAAAATAAAACAATTTTTTTTTCTGATTGATTTTTAATTGATTTTTCTAAAATCTTTATTTTAAAAGTTGAAAGACAAATTTAAAATCGATTTTTTTTTTTTTTTTTATTGTTTATTTAAATTTGAAATGGCTCTGAATAATAAAACTCCTTCTGCCATTAGATAAGTAAAAAAAATAGAATTTTAAAATGAATAAAGTAAACATAAAAATTTTTTTTGAAAAATAAAGTACAAAAAAGAATGAATTAGTAAATTACTGGAAAAGCGTTAGCAAGTTTTTTTTTTTTTTTTTTTACAATTTTTAATGAAAGATTGAAAATCAGAGAGATAAACCCTTATCATTTAACCATTCACTGAATTCATTCCATATATTACATAATGGTGTTTTTTTTCTTACAGGATCTTGAGCTGTTAACAAAAGCACTACAGTCAGTTCTCGTTAATCCGAACAGACTTATTTTCAAGAGTTCTCTTCGGACTATCAAAACTTCGGTTAACCGATAATCCGAAGAAACTCAAATTTATAAAACAAATTGGTTTAACGAAAATTAATTTATTGAAACAAAAGAAAACAATTTATTTTATTATTATAATTACGGATAAAATACTTATTCTTTATTAACAAAATTATCTAAGATAGCTTGTTTTGCATTAAATTGACTATATTTTAACTTATTTGTTAATTTCATTAATAGGCTTAACTCTTCTTCACTTAAACATACCTTTTCTAGATTAGATTTGAAAAGATTGTCAATTGATTCTACAACGCTACTAAAAGCAACTGGTTTAGTTTTCGGTTTAACTATTTCTTCTAAAACAATATCTTCATCGTCTTTTGATTCATTACGAACAATCGAGACAATATCTTCGTCGGATAAAACTTCGCCAGTAGGTACATCATTTTCATAATTTATAAAATTGTCAAAGTCAATAGTTTCATTTTCAATCAAAACTTTATTGCCGCATTTTGAATTTTCAACGTAAAACAAACAAATTTCTCTTTTTTGATCAAGAGTTAGCTCTATTTTTTTCCGAGGTGGAGATTTATCAGATAAAAAAGAAACTGTTTTCGTCATTTTTATTTGTAACAAACAAAAAGAGAGTGAAAATTAATTAAGACAAGTTTGTGAACTTAAAAAAAAAATTATCATAACAATAAAATCAAAGTACAGTCTAAATTACCAAATTTATCTTTACATTTAAGCGAATTTTTTATTCGGATTAGCAAACTCAACAATTTCGGTTAAGCAAGGTTAAATTACATGTATTTTTCACTAAACAGCTTTTTTTTGTAAAATTTCTTCGGTTAATCGCGGTTTTCGGATTATTGAGTTTCGGATTAACGAGATCTGACTGTAACATATTCTTTGATTAATTCAATAGTAAGTGTATTTTTGAAAATAACACTATTTTTGAGATATTTTATAAATAGTTTATTTAAACGAACTTCAATGTTATCAAGCTTTATGTCATCTAGGAAATTTATCAGGAGATCCGATGGAGTATCATGAGGAAAATTATAACTGTACTTAATTGAGATATTTTGGAGAACTTGTAGCCTAGAGTGGTTGGTCTTTGAGACTAGAATAGGAATAAAGAAACTATAATCAATAATAGAGCCAATTAATGATTTATATATATTTACCAAAGTATTGTGGTAAAGTTTCCAAGACTTTTGTGCCAGAATTTTTAAGACGTTAATACGATCAATGCATCTTGATCTAATAAAGACTACATGCTAGTCGAAGCTAAGGTTTTCATCGAAAGTGATGCCTAGAAATAAAGGCTTTTTTTCATACGGTATTTTTTTTCCAAAAACTTTTAAAATAAGAGATTGGTTTTTACCTGGATTTCCGGAGAAAATAGTATGACTAAACTTTTCGGGGGCCATTTTCATTTTCCATTTTACAAGCCAAGCTTCAATTTTTTTCAAATAGCAATTTATTGCTGTGACAATTTTACCATACTTTTTAAATATAAAGTAGGAAACATGATCATCAGCAAAAAGAAGAGAGTAGCTTTTATTTTTTGTCTTCAGTTTGTGATTTAAATAAAAAGGTAAAATACCTCTTTATTTAAATCACAAATTAAAAATTTAGATTTGAAATTTAAATTCGATCATGAACTTCAATTTGCCCATTAATAATTTAATTTATCAAATTTTTTTTATTGAAAAATCTTCTTATGTCATTTCAAGCCAAACTTGAACACAGCGTTTCGAATAGAGCATCTCATATGCACACTCTATAGCAAAGAAAGCACTCGGACTGCCTTATGTGAATATTCATTATTATTTTCAATTATTTTCTCTGGAATTTTATCATTTGCCAAGTCATTTTACAAAATGACACATTTTATAAATTGACAGTGTATACTATATATAAATAATAAAACATTTATAAAAAAAAACTTATTTTTGTATTGAATTTTACAAAAATTATAATAATTTATTCGTACACGTCGACAACGAACTTATGTCGGCTACGGCTAGCTCGGCTAGTTTGTCCAGCTCTGTGGACGGAAATATCAGCGCCCAACCAATCTCAAATTTGAACGCTAATCAAAATGATAAGCGTGGTTCACGATTTTGCCTTAAAAGCTATTACAGCCGCAAGGTTGCTCTAAAGCAAAAATATTCTGAAAGAATGGAAAATCAAAAAATCCAATTAAAAAGCTGCTGTCTGGTGTCTTTTGAACAGAAAAATAGAGTTAATGCGGACAAACTTGTCGAAAGTATCAAAGAGGCACTTAACGCCGATGAATTTGAATCAATCTTGCAAGTGGGTCAATTTAGATCTACAAAGATCTAGTCAATACACTTTAAGGATAATGACAAATTTGTATCTGCGTCAAACAAAAAGTTCAAATTTGACAATAATATGTATCAACTGATTCCAGCTAATGAATTCGACAAGAAAAATGAAAAAAATACTGAAAACAATGAGTTCATTATGACAGCATTTTATAGAATCCACTGGATGCCACTTGATGTTCCGGATAATGAAATTGAAGAGTTCTTCAATAGCAATCTAAGTAATGTCGAGGTCGATGAAATAAAGCATGAAAAGCTTAAATTGTTTGAAAATATCAATAATGGAGTTGTAAAAATAAAAGTAAAATACAATGTCAGTCTTCACAATGCAGTCCTAGACTTTGCTGGACTTCACAAAATCAGCAATTGCCAAGCACTTGTTCAACTATGTGGAATGCCGCCTAAATGTCAAGGATGTAAAAAGTTTGGTCATATACGCAAAGAATGTTCAAAGTGTTCGTCATGCAAAAATTTTGGTCACACTAGTCGAGAATGTAGCTTTGCCAATAGAACTAGAGTAATGCCTGAACAATCTGAAAACGACCAAGAAGACATCGTCGGCGAAGATGAAATGCAATTCACAGAAACTACGGATCCACGGGCATCAACTGTCGTGACTGTGAGTGCGATTGATTCCTCCCAAAACTTTGAAAAGTTAGAAACCCACAGTGCTCAGTCTTGTAATTCGTCCAATGTCTTGAGAGATGAAGGTGACAGTGAGTATTTGTCTGATCTAGAATTAACTGATCCATTGGCCCAAAGAGGATCAGTTTTTCCTTTGCTTAATCATCTCACAACTGAGTACTTCAAAATGCCACCTACAGTAGAAGTTAAAAAAGAAGTAATGAGCGAAGAAGAAAAGGAAAAGAAAGTAAAAGCAGCTAAAGCGAGTAAAAAAGCGTACCAGAAAAGGAAAGAAAAAATTCAAGAGGAAGCCCTTGTTAAATACGTTGATGAACAAATTCAGAAGGACAACAAAAGTTCAAAAGAAAAGATAATCTCCGAGTTTGAAGCGATGAATTTACAAGCTAGAAGGGAAGTCTTGAGAAAATTTTATGTGCCTAAAGCATCATTACAAAGGAAAACCGCTGGCTCAGAACTTGGCTCAGCGTGTAAAATGGTAGCCATGAACGAAACTGACTATGATGACTTGGAATCAGACGCAGAGAAAAATTCAATTAAACTTAAAAAACAATAATGTCTTTTATTAAGCAAAAAAAAAATAATAAATCTCTTTCAATCATTCAATGGAACTGCTTTAAGCTCACACGCGATCGAATTATAGAACTCAGTGTCTTTCTACAAGAGTTTCAACCGGACATTATGTCCATTCAAGAAGTAAAACTAACTGAGGAACAAGTAAATACCTTTATTAGATTTTCAGGCTACTTTGCTCACTTTAAACCCAGACAAGTAAATCCTACGCATGGGGGTGGAGTTTTAATACTTGTTAACAACAAAATTAACTGTTTTAAAATTTCTGAGTTTGACTTGGACATTGATCATGATGGCATAAAAATTGACTCCAAAGGTATTTGTTTTAATTTAGTTTCCTTATATGTTCCTTCGAACACTTTGAAAAAAGATTTAATTAAGAGTTACTGTGAATTGGGTGAGGATCTGATCATTTTGGGAGACCTAAATGCTAAGACTCCTGTAGTTGGATGTAGATCTTTAGATGCCAATGGCCGGGTCCTTGAAGAAATTATTGACTCAGAGCTTGACCTGTGTGTCTTAAATGAACCATCTAAGCCCACTTATTTTAGATATAATAATAACCTGAAAAAAGTTGACTACTCAGAACTCCTAGATCTCTTTCTATGCACTAAATCATTAGCGAATAAAATGACTAGTATTGAGATATTAACAGATTCAAAAATGGGAAGTGATCATGCCCCGGTAATGTGCACTTTTGGATTCAACAAAGACTTCAGACTAGACCTGACTGAAGCTGAACCACGGTTCAATTTTACCAAGGCTGACTGGGGTCTTTTTGGAAGCACATTAGACGGAATGATAACTGAAATCAATAATGAAAATCTGAATGACATTAAAAGTTTTGACGGAGTTTTTTCTAACTTAATCAATGCTTCGGCTAATAGTGCGATACCAAAATTTGCTGCCACTACGCTTAAAAGCTACCCTAGATTTATAGTCGACTTAATCAAATTGCGCCGAAATATAAGGAAAAGGAAAAAAAATTTGAAAAAAAATAGTGAAGAGCTAAAAGTTTTAAATTGTGAGTTTAACAAGCTCACTCATCAAATTAGGGTTTCGATTAAAAAATATACAGAGGATAGATGGGCGAATTTTCTTGGTAAACTTGGCCCATACCCCGCCTCTTCTAGCACTTTTTGGGCAATTATAAATAGAGCAAGATCGCAAAAGAAAGGTACAGGAATTCCGAAACTTATACAAGATGGAAGAATTTATGAATCTGATGAAGATAAAGCAAACTTATTTGCTTCAATATTAAGTAAGACCTTTTCTGAGTCGGGTAGCGATTGTACGGACTTTGATACAAATTGCTACAACTATGTAGAGGAATTTGTGTCAAAGTTGGATTACAGTGACGACCAATTTTCAAAAGTGTCATTTTTAGAGCTAGTGAACATTATTGACAAATTAAAAGTTGACTCTTCGCCTGGTGAAGATGGCATTCACAACAGATTTCTCAAAAAGCTTTCACTCAAGGCAGTTAGTCTCCTCCTTGATTTGATAAATCTCTCTTTAAGTGTCGGAATACCTGAGTCCTGGAAAATTGCAGTGATTACGATGATTCCAAAGAAGGCTGGTTACTCTACTGATCCTGTTGATTATAGAGGAATCAGTCTTCTTAGTTGTCTTGGTAAACTAGCTGAAAGAGTTATAAGAAATCGTTTATATTACTTTTTAGAAAGTAAAAAACTCATTATTGATGAGCAGTCTGGATTTAGAAATAAAAGAGGCTCTGCTGATAATCTTTTATTCATGACCCAAAAGATACAAGAACGACTAAATAAACATAATGGCAGCAAGGTATGTGGTATCTTTTTTGATATTTCAAAAGCCTTTGATAAAGTCTGGCATGCTGGACTAATCTATAAACTAGTCTACCTGGGTGTACCTATTTATCTAGTCAGGTTCGTTAAGAACTTTTTATCAGGCAGATTTTTTAAAGTCAAGATTAATAATAAGTTTAGTAGGATGTATCCCATTACTTGTTCTGTTCCTCAAGGATCAGTTTTAGGTCCACTGCTTTTTTTAGTGTACATAGGTGATATTCAGCTCTCAAACTCGAAGCACTCTAGTTACTCAGCACTTTTTGCTGATGACCTGGGGGCGATATTTTATTTTAAAAAGACTGGAAAAGTCATTAAAGTAATTAATAAGTACCTAGGTGGGCTTAAGAATTGGCTGTCTGCTTGGCGTCTGAAAATGAATGCCTCAAAATGTTGCTATACTATTTTTTCAGGAGGTGGTCGAAGTAGACTGAAAATGGATTTAAGATTGTCTGGAGACCTGATACCTTATAATCCGAATCCTCTCTTTTTAGGAGTGACTTTCGATGAGTACTTATGTTTTAATAAGCAATTTCAAAACTTGAGAGTAAGAGCCCTAAAAAGGCTCAACATAATAAAAATTTTTGCTCACAGCTCTTGGCACCTAAAAAAAACTACCCTCACTAGTATCTATAGAGCCTTAATTGGTTCCATATTAGATTACTCTTTCTTTACCGTAGCATGTATTTCTAAGACAAACTTAAAACTTGTTCAAACAGTTCAAAACAGAGCTATTAGGTGTATCTATAAGTTAAGATGGGACAGCCCAACTAGGAGTCTCTTTTCAGTTAGTAACATTTTGTTTATTAAAGAAAGATTCTTACAAATGGGTGCTAGATATATGCTAAAATGTTTCTCTTATAAAAACAGTTTCATTAAGCTACTTGTCGAGGAATATAGTGGGTCGTGGTCTGAAAACATAGCTAAAGTATCGGTTATTTACTCGAATTAATTATTAATAATTAATTATTAATTCGAATTATAGAGAAAAAGGCTCCGGTAGGAGCCTTTTTCTCTATAATTCGAATTGCGTATGCGTGTACTGTCCTAATTAGTTTATATTTGATTCTTAGCTTTTTTAAGATCTGATATGAGAACAGGGTTCTCTTATATAGTTATTTAGAAATTATCAAATTTTTTGTCTTCTTTCTTTTCTTCTGTCTTTCTTTTTTCTTTTTAAAAAAAGAAAAAATTTATTTTTAATGATGTAATTTAAAACATGTTTGTTTGTTTTTATTATTGTTTTTTTTTTTTTTTAATGGGCAGAAGGAGCTTCACTTCGAATGTGCAGTATGCGCTCTTTTCGAATGTTAGCTCGAAGCCTTTTTAAATTAATTTTTAAATAAAAATATCTATTAAAAAAAAATGATGTCCTATGAGAACAATACTGGTTTTAGATATTGGTCAATTTATAGAGCAGAGAAAGTTATTCTTGAAAAACTTATTAAAAATTAAAATTTAAAAGAAAAAGGATAAGATAATCAAATAAATGAATAAATTTTCGGGCATTCATTTTTGGCCAGCCGTTAAAAAATAAAAAATATTTTATTATTCTTTTCTTTTGAAAAGCAAATATTTCATCAATTTTTTCAAATCAACTATTTCTGCTTCTTTTGGGTTGGCTTTTTAAAAGGTAATAAGTCAACCATTGTTAATCCGGCTCGAAGGTGAAAGCTAAAATATCAAAGATACTGATAACTCAATAACCCGAGATATGAAGTAATTTTTAATTTGCCAGAATAGGAGAAAAAAAATTTACAAAAACTTCTATTTAATTCAAAACTCACAGAAATTATATAACAAAATAGTTAAATTACGTAATGAAATATCAAATTTTTATTTTATTTTAAGAAATCTAAATGACTAGATTTGTATCTTTTTGCTTTCAAGAAAAGATTCATATCGTTTTAAAATCAAATTTATGTATCAATATATTATTTTGAAAATTTTAGTGAAAAATTTTGAAATATTGAATAATTTTTTTGAGGTGGTTGTCGGTCTGTCTACCCCTTTGAAACTGGGGACTTTTGCTCTTCAGCTATAAAAAATTTATGCTCAATTCTGCATAAACAAAGCAGTTTGCTGAGATTTGCAGTTATAAAAAGTTTGACGACTTCTTTTAAAAAATTATATTTAAGTCTCTATTTTATTCATAAAAAAACTAGAAGGCATACGTATTTGATTATTTTCTTTATAATTCTTTTAAAAGATAGTTTTACCTTGAGTTATATTTAAAATGAATAATTAAATTGTTTTTTAAATAAAAACTACTTGTGCAAAATAAAAATAAATGCAGATTATTCAAAATTGGACTTGAATCTTTAAAATAAAATAATATCTAAACAAATATTGAATAAAAATATTTAAATAATTTTTGCCAAGTAGTTTTTTTTTCGTTAAAAATAAGTAAAAAACTAAAATGATTAATTTTTAGCCCTAATATTTAGATTAACAATTTTTCTTGAAATGATTAATACTTAGAAGAAATTATAAACAGCATTTTTGCTCAAATGCAAATGTCGAGTTAAACAGGTAAATTTGGTTAAAGAAAATTTTAAAACTCTGCCTAAATTTTTGATTAGATTTAGATGGATCAGACAGAATCGAAAATAGCTACCGAACAACCAAAACAAAAAGTTAGTCAAGCGTTCCATTTTCAAAATGATAAAATATTGAAACAAGAGCAAGGTGAAGCAGGCGAATGTGGGCCGTGTGTCGAGACAATTAGATGCTGTAATCTATGCGCTAGTTGCTTTAATAATTGGTGCTTTTGTTGTCGAAATGTTAAAAATTTTTGTTCATAAATTTTGAAAAATAAAAAATTAAAATTTTCAAATTTTATTAATCAAAAAATAATTAAACTAAAGATTAAAGTTAAAAACCATATCCGTAGCCGACCAAAGTGCCGGTATAATAACCGTAGCCAGTGTAGCTATTAAATGGAGCGTAGGAAGGAAAAGGCGTTGCACACGAATTCATTTGACATGGATTATTGCAGGAGCTAGGAGCACAAGAGCCACCACTTGAATACTGTGAATCTCTCGGATATTGGTTGTATCGACTTTTGCTTGAACCCATTTTAAAACTTTATTTTTTTTTGTGTTTCTTGAAATAAACAGAAGAATAACTGGCTTTTATACAACTTTTAAATTAACTAAAATCAATTATTGATAAAAGCTTTCTACTTTAATTTTAAATGATTTTATTTAAATGGAAACGAAAATTAGACAAACTATTCACTTTTTTAGATGGCTTTTAGAATGTTTTTTCCCAATGCTTTACCAAACAAGCTTACCAAAGCTTAAGACTAAAATTAAACACATTTTCTTTTCATAATTTATGTGAGAAAAAAAGAAACTATTGATAAACAAAACCATATATAAAACTGCTTTATACTTTTCCTTAGGAATTACTTTTATGGTATCGCGATGAATATTTATCTAGAAATTTTACTTTATAGTTTATACACAATTTTTTTGCTTGTGATATCATCGCTCAAAGCTTTCATCAAATTCCTAATCCCGTACAAATACAGATCGAAGAATGTCAAAGACGAAATTGTGCTAATTACTGGCAGTGGGTCAGGTATTGGTCGCCTGATGGCCAAAAATTTTGCCAAACTAGGCGCCATTTGCGTCCTAGTCGACATTGATGAGGACTCAAATCGTTTGACTTGTGACCAAATTTTGATCGAAGGCGGAAAGGCCAAAAGTTTCAGATGTGATTTGAGTAATATGGAAGAAATAAAAAATTTAGCAGAGCAAGTAAGTTTGTTTTTAAAGAAAAAAATCAATTGACAAAAAATTTTATTGTTGGTCAGGTGAACAGTTCTGTGGGACCCGTGAGTATTTTGATAAACAATGCTGGTATCGTCTCTGGTAAAAAGTTTCTTGAGTCATCTGATCAAGCGATTGAAAAGACCTTCAGAGTAAATACCATCAGTCACTTTTGGGTAAAATTAATTAAATTAAAAATAAATAATAATTGAAAAATTTTAAAATTTCAGATGACTAAAGCATTTTTGCCAGACATGCTGGAAAAAAATCACGGCCATGTGGTCACAGTGGCGAGTATGGCCGGTCATTTTGGAACAGCTGGTCTATGCGACTACTGCGCTTCTAAATTTGCAGCCGTCGGCTTCGACGAGTCACTCAGAAATGAACTGGCAAGAATGAAAACAAATGGAGTCAAAACTACAGTAGTGTGTCCGTATTATATCAAGACTGGCATGTTTGATGGAGTCAAGTCGGACATGATACCACTTTTGAAGCCTGAATATGTTGCCGATAAAATAGTTGAGGCTGTGTTGACTGACCAAAAAGTTCTCATGCTACCAAGAATTATGTATTTTATATCAGCTTTAAAAGGGTTTGTATTTTAAATTTTTACAAATAGTTTATTTTAAAAAAAGTAAAAATTAAAAAATTTCATAGCAGACCCAAATTGTCAAATTTGTGAATTTAAAGATAAAATCTTAATTATTTAAAAAAAAATTCAATTTGAAAAATTATGCTTGTTGTTGAAATTTTTGACTATGAATGAATAGCTTAAATATGTAGGAAAAAATAATGACTATATAAGACTATATTTTCTTTTTGAAATAATGATTAGATTAATTTTAATTTGAAAATTTTATTTTTTTTAAGATTGATCACTCATGACGTGGAGAGTTTTATTGCAATGGAATTTTTAAAAACAAGTCGGACAATGGATGATTTCAAAGGAAGAAACAAATCTGACTAATTTTTTTTTTAAATAAAATTTTAATAAAAATAATTTTATTGCTTTTGAAATTTATTTCAGGGGATTAAGACCTCGCGAATGCTAAAAAAAATTATAAAAATTAAAAACATTTTAAAATGTTCATAGATGTTTAGACCGAGTGCTTTGAGACAATTGTTGAATCAGGTGACGACCGGTAAAATTGAGGCAACCATTTTGTCGACCAGATCTGGTGAATACTTGGACTTCGTATCTAAACCGGACTCAAAATTAGTCGATATTAAGAGTATGTGTGCCTTAATGTGTTCAGTGTATCAATCATTTCAAAAGTTAAATATGCCTTTGGAAGATAATCTGAACTTTTTAATTATTGATTGTGATTGTTATCGACTTGCAATTAAACCAGTAGGAGCTAATCTTGTTTGCTTGTGTGCCGATTCCAATACTGGTCTCGGAATTCTAAAATTAAAAATAAACTCTTTGGCCGAATCTTTGTCAAAAATTGTAAATACTAATTTAAATTAATAAAAAGCGTTAAAAATATATTTTTTTTGAATTTCGAAAAGACAACAGTTTACACGCAAAACAAGAGATGTTATAGATGATCTATATATATATAATCCATATAAATGTAAAAATTATTCGTCTTATTTTAACAAAAGCTTAAAACTTAACATTAAAATAAAAAAAAATTTATTTTAGAAATTGATAGAAAAAGTATACACTTAAGAAAATCATTTTCTTAAGTGTATACAATATTAATATTATATATTTAACAATATTAAAAATTTTAGTAAAATTTTTAATATTGTTGTTGTGATTTTGTTGGACTTTGCGAAAGCATTTGATACTGTTCCACCCATCCTATCCATTCCATCTCAGACTTTCTTCTATGATGTTCCTAATCGTAAGTATATGGTCTATATCCTCTTCCTTTTCTAAATCCTGCTTGTTCTTCACTAAGAATAATATCCAAAGAGTTCCTGATTTTTTCCAGAATTATGCTGCAGAATGCCTTGCTTGATATTGGTAGCTTTGTTATTCATCACCAATTGCCATAGATCATTTTCCTTCCCTTGGGAGCTTGGCTATTAGGCCTTTTGAGCACTAACTGACAGTTAAAATAACTTAATAAAAAGTTAAAAAAACAGCTTAAACGTTATTAGAATTTTATAACTTTAGAAAGCTGAGATCAAATAATATTTAAAACATCTGTCCTTTACTTACAATATTATTTTCTAAAAGAATTTGTATTCATGCTGCCTTGCACTTTACCTAAAAGAAGTTGAAAAATGGCATTTCAAAAGGAAAATGAAAATATCTATTGAAAAGTCATGTTAAATGATTTTGAGAAAAAAACAAAAGTTAAAAGCAATCTTAACCTTAAAATTAATGGTAACAATTTAAATAACGAGGAAAAAGGGAAATTTTTTAAAAATCACGTTAGAATCAAAACTTACATTTAGTCCAATGACAGATGAATTAAAAGAACGCTGTAACTATAGAGTTAATTTAATAAAATATCAGAGTTGTTTTTAAGTCACAAGTCTTAAGTCAAGTCAAGTCAATGACTTAAAAATTTTTTTTTTTTTTTAAGTCAAGTCAGTGACTTAAATTTTTTTTTTTTTAGAAACAGGTTAAATAAAGCCGGTCAGCTTGGCGGCCTAATTTTTAGACCGCCAAAATAAACGGCCAAAAATATACGGGCGGCCAAAAATCCGACCAACTTTTTGGCGGGCGGCCATTTTGCTGGCCAAAAAACCGGGAATAAAATAAAAAATTAATATAATTAAAAATATGTTTATTATTTAAAAAAGTTGTTTTTTAATTAAAAAAAAAATAAATTAAAAAATTAAAAAGAAATAAAAAATTTATTCAAAAAATAAAGAAAAAAATTTTATTTAAGAATTAAAAAAAAAGAAAGAAAAAATTTTTAAAAATTAAAAGACAAAAGAAAAAAATTTTATTTATAAAATTAAAAAAAAAAACAAATAAAAAACAATAAAAAATTTTATTTAAAAAATTAAAAAAAAACAAAAAAAAAATTTTATTTAAAAAATTAAAAAAAAAAACAAAAAAAAAATTTTATTTGAAAAATTAAAAAAAAAAACAAAAGAAAAAATTTTAAGTCATGACTTTGACTTAAAAAAACAAAAAATTTAAGTCAAGTCATAACTTTGACTTAAATTTTTGTGACTTAGACTTAAAACTGTGACTTAAAAACAAGTCTGTAAAATATCTTTCAAACGAAAAATGGGGTCTAAAACCAAAAACATTAAGTAATCTTTACAAATCCTTTATAGGATCTTGGATTATTATTTTCCTTGTTTAAATTCATTCTCTGAAAATAACATCAAAAAAATGCAAGTTATTCAAAATTCAGTAGTTCGATCTATTTTGAAGCTGATATATGATACCACCTTCAATATTATGCACCAAGAAGCATTCAATGAACTTAATCTACAAACTGTCTCGAATCGACTTTTTGAGTTGAGTGAGAGATATGTAAGGGCAGGATTGAGTCATTCTATCCCATTGGTCGTGAGACTGGTAGAATAATATAGACAAGGTTTCGAATCTAGATATATCGAATATACAACTCCATTGTGTAATTGCTACCTAGTAATTTCTTCTTTTTTTCCTGAACTATCAAATATTTAAACATGTCTAAGTCCAATTGAAAGAAAAGAAAAAAAAAAAAAGAAGGTTTTTGCCCAAAAAAAAATTGAAAATCTCCAACGCTGTTGGACTACGCATGCTAACTACTAGTTCGGTTTGAGTCGGCTTGATTCGGTTTGATTCAAAAAAAAAAAAAAAAAAAGAGAAAAAATAACGAAAACAAAAAAGAAAAAAAATGAAAAAAAGAATAAAACACAATGAATATTTATTATCAAAATTAAAAATTAACATTTCAAAATAAAGATTCATTATTAATAAAATAAAATAAAACTCGATTTTTCGTTTATTAATTTTTATCAAAATAATAAAAAATCTATGAAAAAATAGATCCTAGATTTGAATTTTTTTAGCCTCAATTTACTTAAAAACATGTTTATGATCCTTTTCTTAAATATCTTTTAAGAGCATTTTTGGATTTTTGGATTTTGGGGCAATGTGCGTGTTTTTGATATCTAAATAGTTAAATTAAATTCTTTTTTTTTTTTTAAATTTCAATAATCCAGTAGCGTAGCAACCGGTAAAACCTTGTATGGTTCAAAATAAAAGTTACTGGTAATATAACTAGATTAGTAGAAAAAACTGAACGTGACTCTGATTTGACTTAAGTTAACACTAGAAGACCCGCGGGTTTTTTAAGCTCTTTTTTTTGCAAAAAATCGAATAAAAATCAGAAAAAAATTTTTTTTTTTAATTTTTTTTTCCTCTTCAATTTGAAATTGAATTGTATATGTAATTTAATAGTTAGAATTTATAAATTATAATTTTTTGGTGTCAAAAAAAAAATTATACATAAAGTCCCGGAGGGGGTTTTTTAAACCCAGTTAAATTTTTCAACTTTTTGACACTAAAAAAATTATAATTTACAAATTCTAACTATTAAATTACATATACAATTCAATTTCAAATTGAAGAGGAAAAAAAATTAAAAAAAAAAATTTTTTTCTGATTTTTATTCGATTAGTTGGGTTTTGTTCAAAGAGGTAAACAAATCTAAAATTACCAGAAGAGACTTCATAATCAAACTTGTTGAGGAGCTCTCTGAGACCACTAAAGGTTCAAGGAATTCTCAGGCATATTCATCTAATAGTCAACCAACGACACCAAAAACTCCGCCTACTCGTAAAAGACTTGCATCAGTTGATTTGAATGTTGATTCGACTCCATCCAAAAAAATGGACACAAAAAAGGATAAGAAAAATTGTCAAATTAGGTTTTGTAATCAGAATAAAACAAACGTTACCTGTATTTCATGTAAAAAGTATTGTTGTGGTACATGTTGTAAAGAACAAAAAAACATAGCTTTATGTCAAAAGTGTTTTGAAGATGGAAAAAAGTTATAAATTAGAGTTTTTTCATTAAAAATTTCATTTTTTCTTTTATTTCAAATGTAATTATGTCAGAATTTCTAATCATATGACTTAAATATAATACATTTTTTTTTCTCCATAATCAAGCTACTATTAATTAGCATAAATAACATTAAATAAATTTTATTTTGAAAAAAAAAACTTTATTTTGACCTTAGTTAGAGTTAAATTAGAAAATGGGTTTAAAAAACCCATTTTGGGACTTAACGGTATAAAAAAAATCGGGTCTTCTATTATTAAAATAGCATATAGCATAGTTAAAGCTATGTTTTGATTCATTCCTTATGACTGATTGTTTAAATTTTAGACTTATTCGGAATAAAGCATAAAGCATTTTTTTTTCTTAAAATTGAATTTAAATTAACTATACTAATTAAGAAATATGGAGCCCGTATAGACGATTGGTTTGTGTGTGTTTGTGTGTTTGTGTAGATGACCAACTCGATGCAGTTACCTCTGTGTCAGGTCGGAGCCGTAGCTCAAAAAGGTACAGGAAAAGGAGATGAGCGGCTCACCATTATCCACTAGGATAGAAATGGACATATTATTATGCTAATTAAGCATAGTCATTTTTATAATGTCAAGTCAGCTTAGTTTAAAGAAAATATTATTTAATTTTTTTAGGGTAATCTACTTTAAAAACAGATAAAATTATGATCGTTGACCGTAGAATTTGCTGATGGATTTGGTTAACATTATTTAAAAAGGAAAGCGCTGGGCAAAATAAATTCGTTAAATAAGAATCTGAACAAACATTGATTTTTTTGATCATGTCTGTTGCTTTGAAAAAGAAAATTAAAAATAAAATTTGGATTCAAATTTAAATATCTAAAAATCTAAAATTGTTAATATAAAAAAATTTTCGTGTTAACTTAAGTGATGGAATTCCGCGGATAATCCAAGCATGACTAAAAGAAGAAATTCCGAGAAAAAATGAACAAAAATTTTGATTAATTTTGATAAATTAAAGATAAAATATTTTATATTTCAAAACATTGAATGCTTATTGTTATGCTGAAATAAGAATATCATATGATTAAAATTGGTATGTTTGAATTTTCCAATTCAAAAGAAAAAATATCATAAACCTATCGAATTCGACAGAATTTCTCGGAATTCTTGATACATAAATTTATAAACAAAATCATTATAAAAGGCTTTGCTACAAGGCACAGTATTCATCAAATCAATTTAAAAAAGAATTCGAATAAGAATGAAGATATTCTCAACCCAAATTCTTTTAACTGTATTTTTTTTAATAGCGGTATTATGGATACCAACTAAAGGACAAAGTAATTCTTCAGTAGAAGCCAATAGTGCTGCTGGAGCTACTACTGCTGCTGCTGGAGCTACTACTGCTGCTGCTGGAGCTACTACTGCTGCTGCTGGAGCTACTACTGTTGCTGCTGGAGCTACTACTGCTGCTGCCGGAGCTACTACTGCTGCTGCCGGAGCTACTACTGCTGCTGCTGGAGCTACTACTGCTGCTGCTGGAGCTACTACTGCTGCTGCTGGAGCTACTACTGCTGCTGCTGGAGCTACTACTGCTGCTGCTGGAGCTACTACTGCTGCTGCTGGAGCTACTACTGCTGCTGCTGGAGCTACTACTGCTGCTGCTGGAGCTACTACTGCTGCTGCCGGAGCTAGTACTGTTGCTGCTGGAGCTACTACTGCTGCTGCCGGAGCTACTACTGCTGCTGCCGGAGCTACTACTGCTGCTGCTGGAGCTACTACTGCTGCTGCTGGAGCTACTACTGCTGCTGCTGGAGCTACTACTGCTACAACAGTTTCCTTCTCTATTAGCTCTTATATCTTCAATATGTATATATTCTTATTCATTATTTTATCATTTAATTTTTTCAATTTGCTTTTAAACTAATTTTTGTTTTTTTTTAATAATTATGGGTCAATAAAGTTATAAAATTTTAACGTTTAAGCTGTTTTTTTTTGTTATCCAGTTAGCAAAATTTTTAAATTATCGCCTTTTTGGAGAAAAATAAATAAACTCAGATCAAAGAAATGCACAAGACAAATTCCATCACTTTTTAGAGATGGTAAAGAATTTAATACATGCAAAGATAAAGGAAAAATCTTTGAAGATCTGTTAGCCACTACTTTTAATCCTCACCTCGATTTCGTTGAATCAGAGGATAATTGTGAAATATCACATGAGGTAAGAGATTTCCTAAAAAGTAAGGTACAAAACAATGCAAACGAGCCTATCCTTTCTTTAGAAATAAAATTGCTTAATACGCTCAGCGACACGTTTTGGCGTAGATTCAATCATGTTTTTTACTACTTCACTAGGAACTTTCAACCATTCATCAAAAAGAACGCTTTTTTAATTCTTTACTGACATAATTTTTGTATTGACCATTTTGTGGTTAATATATGACCATAATTCTCTATTTGATTGAGATCAGGTGATCTTGGACACCAGGGAAGAACTTCATACTAATTGGACGATAGTTATTGGGGTCTCGAGTATGAGAGGATTTCTTAGGGATCATTGTTATAGTTGCTATTTTCATCAAGATCACCTGATCTCAATTAAATAGAGAATTATGGTCATATATAATTAAAAAAGCGTTCTTTTTGATGAATGGTTGAAAGTTCCTAGTGAAGTAGTAAAAAACATGATTGAATCTACGCCAAAACGTGTCGCTGAGCGTATTAAGCAATTTTTATTTCTAAAGAAAAGATAGGCTCGTTTGCATTGTTTTGTACCTTACTTTTTAGGAAATCTCTTACCTCATGTGATATTTCACAATTATCCTCTGATTCAACGAAATCGAGGTGAGGATTAAAAGTAGTGGCTAACAGATCTTCAAAGATTTTTCCTTTATCTTTGCATGTATTAAATTCTTTACCATCTCTAAAAAGTGATGGAATTTGTCATGTGCATTTCTTTGATCTGAGTTTATTTATTTTTATCCAAAAAGGCCTAGTTGACAGTCGATTTTTTCCTATTTTATTTATAAATTCGAGTTAGTTTTGGTTCCAAAATTCTTTTAGACTGTGACGTAGCTCAGATGTTAGCTTATTAACGACTCCCTTTAAAGAAAGACATCTCTATTTTATGAAAAGCCTTCTTACTTTTCTCCGTCTCTTAATTAATGTTACAATATTTTTTGGTAAGCTAGATTTAAAAAGCTTTTTAGAGTGGAAGGGTATACTTTTTTGAGCAGCATTGATGATATTTTTCATTTAGCTCGTCAATATTTTCCTTATAAAAATTATAATGACTTGAAGACTTAAGTAAATCTTGGTTGCATACAAACACACTTATAAAAAACCTAGTGTTGAGTGTGAGTGTGAGTATTAAACTTACACTCCACACTCAAACTTAAACACTTGGAAAATTTAAGTGTGTCACTTGGTTCAAACACTTGAACACTTATAAAATTTAAGTGTGGCATTAATAAAGTAACATTATAAGCTATTTTAAAATTAATTTTATCAGTACAAAAATGTCAAAAAAATTATTTAAATAAGGTGACTTGGAAAAAGAAAGCTTGAATCGAGAATTAGAGATAAATTAACAAAACTAAATAAAATAATTAAAAAAACTTGAAAACTAAAAAAAATTTAAATTAACATAATTTATTTTGACTTCTCAATTTCCGAAACTTCCATCTTCCATGCTGGATAGAACGGACATGGATACAAAAAATCCATCCCGATCCACAGTAGCAAAATTAGGTCAATACCAAGCACATCCAGTGCTATTGATCCAAGACACAAGAAATCAAGACATGATACGCCAAAACAACGCATATACCATGGAACATTAACTTACCCCTTTAAAAGATCCTGACCTGGTTCTTCACCTGAAGAAGACGATGTACAAGATATTACAACAGACCAACAAACAAATCGGAAATCAAAGACTTTTGCTTGTAAATTCATTAGTATAAAGGAATTTCCAACTGAATTAAGATCATAAGTGAAGCTTCAAAAAGAAATAACCAGATGCAGACCACAAGCAAAAATATTAAACGCGTACATCAACAGCAGAAACCAACTAGTCATTAGATCCGAAACACAAGATGATGCAAATTACATATCAAAAGACTGACACAAAACGCCTTCATCTATGGTGTAGAAAAAATTGACCCAAATCCAAAGTTTTTCATAGCACTCTACAATGTTTCAATTCATTTTGACACTGAGGATCAAGATAACAAAGCGTACATGCCAAAGAAATGCAAAACAACAAACATTTTAAGAATTACCAAAAAATGTACAAATCAACCCCAAAACATAATCAAAGCAATTATTAATGACTCTGACACTTACAATTCGATCACAAAAGACAAAAAAATCAAAATAGAACACTTGATTATTAGAGTTGCGCCATGGAAATTTGACATAAGACCAGATCAGTGTTTCCATTGCCAAAGATTCGGTCTTTTTTAGCAAATTGTCCTGAAAAAGGAAAAAATCCTACCTGTCTTCGCTGTTCAGGTAAACATACCCATACTAATTGCACCATTAATGGCCCAAAGAAATACAAATGTATAAACTGTGGTGCGGCCAATGCTGCCTGTAGCAAATCATGCGAAGTGCTAATTAAAGAAGTAGAGAGAAAAAAATCAATATTTGAAAAAAAGGTTAAAACTAATTCACAAAAATTTACCCGAGTTTAGTCAGCAAATCACACCAATAACAACATCCAAACAAAAAATTTAATCTTTTTTATTATTGACATTTTGAAAGAGTTTAATAATATTCATGAATCAATATACGGAAAAGCCCAACATCATAGCCAAAATAGTTTCAGCACACTTTAGTCCAAGCTACGGCAAGGACATAGAAGAACAATTAATCCGAGAAGCTGTGAAGAAGACTTCGAGGAAAGCATGGACTTTTATGACAGAGACCAAGTTGTATAATCACATTAAAATACTTCATTTAAACATACAATCAATAGACTCAGAAACAAAAAAACTTCAACTTACAAGACTTGCTCAAATCCACAAAACAGACATAATTAGCATCAACGAAACTTTTCTCACACCGAACAAAAATCTCGAAATTGATGGCTACTCGATCATCCGATCCGACAGACAACTACCAAAAAAAGGGGGAGGAGCCGCCCTGTGTATAAAAAATAATCTGGTATTTCATGAAATCAATTTATCGAGCGTTAAAAAATTTGACGAGGCTACGGGAGTTCTTCTTTCAATAGACGACCATTTAAAAATCGCAATTTTTTCAATTTACTCGAGCCCATCTAGTCCACTCAACTAAGATCTATTTGAACATATTGAAAAAAACTACAAAAGTTTCATTATTGCCGGTTACTTTAACGCCAAAAGCAAACTTTGGTTTTGTGAAAAGGATTTCCTAAAAGCTATTTTACTTGAAAACTTTATTGTCGCAACGAAAAGCCAAATTCTTAATTGTCAGTCGGCGACTTACGAAGTAAAAGTGTTCTCGATTTATCAATCTGTTCCAATTCGGTCTTCAAATTCTTTAAAAAAAACACCAAGTCCTAAAGCCTAAAATAAGCGACCATCAAACTACAATTATCGTCTTCTCTAATCTCAAACCAAAACCCAAAACCCAAACGGCTAAAAGAATCGACTGGAATAAATTTAGAGAAAATTTAGATCAAAACTTACCAAACGGCTTATTATTAGGAAACGAAAATGATATTGAGTGCGAGTCAATTGAACTATTATCCAAATTGAACCAGGCAATAAACTCGTCGACCACAACTAAAACGTTTGTTACAAAAGCAATTAATCCAATAACCATTCCATTTTCATTAATTGAACTAATTAAATTAAAAAGAAAAATTAAACGTTGGCTAAATAAAAAAAAGACTGAATACACTAGAAGATTGTGCAATTTACTCTGCTACAATATCAAAAAAAGAATCAAAAAATTAAGAGAAGAACGTCTCACATCGGAATTTGAAAAGTTAGGTAACTTTAATCAATCAGAAACAAAATGTTGGAAACTAATTAAGAAACTAGAGAATGTTGAAAACGATAACTCATCAAGGAAAATGATCCACTTGAAAAAACCTGATAATACAATGACAAAATCTTACAAGGAAGTGGCCGAAACTTTCAGTATAAATCTTAAATCAACTTTTTCGAAGAACTGAGTGTCGAACTCAAACGACCCTTTGGTAGCAACGAGGCTTGATACCAAAAACAAAGAAAACTTCAATATAACAAAGGAGGAACTCCTATCTACTCTTAGCATTATCAACGTTCAGCTCCTGGAGTAGATGGAATCAATAACAAAATCTTCAAAAACTATCCAACATCATTTTGGATTCGTATTTTCAAACTATTCAACGCAACGTTTAGAATAGGATACATACCAAAAGAGTGGAAAATGGCTAAAATAGTTATGATTCCAAAGAAAGACACCGGACCTTGCTGAATCTTACAGACCAATATCATTACTGTCATGCTTATCAAAATTGCTAGAAAAAGTAGTAAATGAAAAGTTGTTATGCTGGCTTGAAAGCAAAAATTATTTCCTCACTGTCAATCTGGATTCATCTTGGCGACAGAAATTTTTTTGTAGGCTATAAGAATGCAAAATCTTCTATGTTCAAGATAACGACCGCCGTTCCACAAGGAAGAAGCTTTTCCCCCACATCATTTTCACAAGTCATTTTCTAGCTGTAATTCAAAAAATGTGGTTTATTTTATTATTTGCAAACGATGTAATTTATTTTTCATTGGACAAACTAAAAGGAGTTATAATACAAGAATTAAAGAACACTTAAAAAATATTAAAAATTTCATTCCATATTCTGGAAATTTAAATTCAGCAGTAGCAAAACACTTCAATTTGAAGGGCCATAATTATAAAAATGATTTTAGTTGCCTTTTATTCAAAAAAGACTTAGAATCTAATGAGACTAGACTTGACATATAATTACAATTAATTCATCTTATAAAGAATTTGTACAATAAAATTATTAACATTCACATACCATATCTTTTTATAAATAAAGCAAAGCTTTTCCCCATAATATGAGAAGTCTGAGGACAAAAAAAAATTTCAATATACACTTTATTTGGAAAATTTATTATTTCTATTCTTTTGGAAAAAAGAAACTACCCCCTCTTTTTTGTTTTTATATTTTTTACTTTTTTTTATTTTTTGCATTTACTCGTAATATATCGTGGCAAATTTTATTTGTTAAAATTAGAAAAATTTAATCCTAAAAAAATTTATTTTTTTGTTCGTTGTATTCTAATTTTCTTCAAAAAAATTTTTTCATTTATATTTTGTTTAATTTAGAAAAAGACTTTAGTCCAGTTGCGTATCGCGCCTGAAGAAGAAATTGAAATAAGCATCACTTGGAATCTATTTATCTCCTATTAAAAATATTTTAAATTTAATAAAAAGATTCAAAAATACAAACTTATATTATTCGTTTTTGCAAAAAATTTTATTATTAAAAACAAAACAATACTGTTCTAAACAAAATTTAAATGTATTATACGATCATACTTCGACTACGCATTCATACCATTGCTCGTAGCAACACAAAAAATCTCTGGCGAAATTCAAAAGCTTCAAAATCGGATACTGAAGACGATTCACTTTTTCCCAATCAGGACAAAAATAACACCATCTATGACAAACTAAAAGTAGACAAAGTATTAGTTAGAGCTAATAAAATTTTCGACAAATTTGTGGAAAGCAAATTAACCCACACACTTATCGTAATAGGAACAGAAGAGTATCAAAAAAGCACAAATCAAAAATGGAAAACCCCTTTCGACATATTTAAAGAAAAAATTCAAATAAAATAAACGATCTTTTATGTTTTTACAAATTTTATTTTTCAAGCAATTTTTCAAGAATATTTAATTTAATTAACTCAAAATTATTCAATTTTTTTGTATAACATTTTTATTTGCTCTAATTTATGTGTTTTTTCAATTTTTAAAAAATCAAAATAACTTTTAAAATCTCAAAATTAACGCTTACGTGGCTAAAAGGGAGAATTAATATTCATTCCAAACAGCCATGGGTTTTTGTCCCAAATTATTTTTTAGATAAATAAATAAATAATTGAATAAAATAAATTTATTTATTTATTATTTTTTATAATTTCTCGATGCTTAAATAAATAATTTTTTTTATAATAAAGTAAGTTAATTAAAAAAAAAATTAATTGTAATATTAAAAGAATTTTTTGTTAAGTTCTTTAGAATAATCCACTTTTGCTTTTAATACAGTTTTAAATATAATGTTTTTAGATTTTTTATTTTGATTTCTTTTACTGCTGACAAATCCACAATAATTAAAATATCTTTCTTATATTATAAAACTTCAATATTAGTGTATATTTCTTAATTTGACCGACAATTATGATTTTTTAGAATTCGAACACATTTTCTAGGCCCAGTTCTAACAAACGATTAAATTTTAATTGCTCTTAAAAAAATGTGAATAAAATTAATGTTTTTAAATTAAAGAAATAACTTTTATAATTTATTTTCTTTCCAAAAAATTTATTATTAATTCTCAAAAGTGTTTAAATTATGATGGATCTTAGTTAAATAAGTTTTTAAAAATTGTTTTATTTAATTGGCCTAAAATTATAGACTTTTAGCTTTGTTTATTTAATTCCTAAATTATTTAATCGAATATTTCTTGTTAAATTAATTTTTCTTTTAAAACGAATGCAAAATATTACAATTTATTGCATAAAATATTTTTTGAATGAGAGATAAAACGTCAAAAATTGATTAAAACAAGAATGTAAAACTCAAGATTAGGGTTGTTTTGAATAGTCGATTATATAAATTATACATACTGTTGGGCTATTTATTTTTCTGTAAAACTTATTTACAAAAACATATTTACCATACAAGATCATTAGGTATGATTCTGGGTCTTGAACTGTAAATAAAATAGTTTGCTTGTATCTATTGTTTCAGCAATCAAAGACACGGAAGGTGATCACCGGGTATTACGAAAATTTTGAACTCTATTGGACCGATTCGACTTTTTTGCTTCAGTAGCTAAATCATTTGTTTCAAGTTGTTGGCATTGACTTCGTGTCAAAATTCCTGGTTGATTTTGCTCCAAAATTGTTAAAAAAGAAGAGGAATTTTTAATTGTGTTTCCTAGTCCACGTCCTCTCCCTCTTGGTTCAGAAGTTGAACTCTTCTCTCAAATTTTAATAATCTAAAAGTCAAATATCGAACAAGGACTAAAAATTTACACAATATTTCGAAAACTACTTAAATTAATGTTACCATTTTTAAATTTAATAATTTAGAAAAAAAAAAAATTTTAAAAATTTGGAATTATCAATTATTATTATCTCCATAGAATACAAAATTTTTTTTCATTATTTGTTCATATACATGGTCATATTATTCAAGAAAAAATTCTGAAAAAAAAATTATTTTAAAAAAAATTTTATTAATAGAAAAGTACAATAATTTTTTTTTTAAATTATTTGTATTTTTTATTCCAACAAACTTGAATTTTTCGAGTGTTTAAGTGTTTGAACCAAGTTTAATACTTGAATTTTTCAAGTGTTCAAGTATAAAGACCAACTGTCACACTTAAATTTATCAAGTGTTCAAGTTTGAGTGTATAGTGTAAGTGTAACACTCACACTCAACACTTGAGGATTTTTTTAAATTAATGTATGCTTGGTAGAGATCCAAATTTGCTTTTTTAAAATTAAAATTATTATTAGAATAGTTAATTATAATCAAATGTTCAACTGAGATGTCTGTCTGAATGGGAAAATGATCACTCAGCATATCATCATCGATCAATACTTCAAAGTCAACAACTCAATCAGAGAGTGGAGATAGGATTAAAAAAATTCATAGGATTTCATAATAACTTGTCTTAAATTTATTATAAGTTGTTGTTTTATCATTGATTACTGAGAGGTTGAGCTTGTAAATAATTTTCTCTAAGATAATTCCATTCTTATTTTCACTAGAACAAACTAATATTTTAGTCTTCGCATTCAGATCACCTCCCATTATAAATTTACCACATTTCCTTGGAAAAGTGCAAAAGGGAGTTGAATATTTGGTGTATTGTACGGTTCATTAGTGTATTGTATTGGTGTATTGTAAGACTAAAAACAAAAAATTGTGTATTTTTAAAGCTATCTTTATACAAATAAGTTCTGCAGAAAACTTATCAACTGAAAAATCTTCTTTAAATTCAATTCCTTCTTTTACTAAAATTGCTATTCCCCCACTATGATTATTTCGAGCCTTAATAAGTGCGGTTAGATAATTTAAAAAAAAAATAATTCAATTGTTGAAAACCATCCAGGTGTGAAATTGTTGTGGAAAAACCATGAGCCCAGATAAGTACTTAAGCGTCCAAATAAATCTGTAGTTGGTTTTTATTCCGTGAAACCTAGAAGATCAAAACTCAGGAATAAATTCAGCATCGATTGATGAACTAAATGAAGAAATTACCCAAAAAATAATTTCTGCACTTCATAAAAACATTCCAAATCAAAAACATTTAATTTTTAAAACAAGTCTCCCAACGAACATTGTCAGCATAATTAAGGAACGCAGGGAAATACGAAGAATATTTCAAAAAACTCGTTGTCAAAATACTAAAAAGAGATTCAATCAGACAACTTCAGAGTTAAGAATCAGTTGAAAAAAATTTTGGAATTAAAACTGGTCTGATTCATTTAAAAAATTGGGAAAATTTACGCTTACATGTAGACCATTCCCTCTTAAGAGCCAAGATCCTCGAGCCCGTTCCACTCGTGAAAGTCCCCAGATTCTATGGGACTTTGTTTCTGGTCAGGAGACCCAGCTCCAAAGTTCCCCGATTGTAGATTTCTCGGCCCTAACGAGATGCATCGAGGCGCCAAAGGTTTGCTTACAATCCCTCTAGTAGTAGTCCTCTAGTAGTCAGCAGTCGCTCCTTAACGCCGTACTTACCTTTATCCGGAAGTACACGCGTTATACCTATGGGCGCTTGGACGACCTGCTAATTGCGCACCGCGATCGGGACAAGCTCCAAGTCCTGGTCAACGTGCTTAGGGCAAAATTAAAACTCGTAGGGTGAGTGCGAGAAAGTCCATCTTAAACCCGGTCCAAAAATTGACCTTCCTTGGAGCAGAATGGGACGGGTAATGGATTAAAAGGAGCGCTGAAGCATCCAAGTTTATCAAGGAGATGGCCTATTCCCTCCTGATTATGAACCTATTATGAACCTTCCCCCTTACCTTATACATTGAATTAATTCATTCTTAAACTCAAGAACTTTTAAAGAAAATGAAAATGATCATATAAGTGATGAATACCACATTACTGAAGGTGTTCCTAAAGGCTAAGTAATTAGTCCATTACTTTTTAGTAATTTTTTATAAATGATTTACCTAAAAGAAATAAAACAAATAGTGAATACTCTCTTCTTTTTGCTGACGACTTAGTCACATTCTACATTTTTAAGAAAAAATAAAATCTAGAAAATAAGATAAACAAATACTTAGACGAATTAGAAAAATGGCTCTTCAAGTGGAAAATGAAAATATCTATTTCATTGTAAGTCTTGCTTCATTGTCTTCACAAAATACAATAAGGAAAATATTGATTTAAAATTAAAAATAAACAAAAAAAAATTTAGGGTCAAAATGAAATCAATTTAAATTTGATTCAAAATTAACTTTTACCCCAATGATTGATGAAATAAAACAGCGCTGTAGATAACGGTTGAACTTAATTAAAATATTGTCAAACAAAAAATGGGGTCTTAAATAAAGCACCTTAGGAAACCTATATAAATCTTGAGATAATATTAAAACTATAGAAAAACATTTCTTTTATAAAGTTAAACTTATCTTTAATAAAGTATTCCATTTTTTTTAAAGAAAAAAAATCTCAAATAAAGTGAAACTATTTTTCATAAAGAAAATTCTGCTCTCATAAAGAAAAGTATTTTATTCTAAAGTAAAATAATTGTAATATATAGCCAAAAAAATCTAAAATAAAGTAATTTCATACAATTCTAAAGTTTCACTTAAAATGGACGAAACAAATGGACTATATTAGAAGAAGAAATGAGTATTCAAGAGTTTAAATACTTTGTGACATATAGCTTACCACTCTTGTCACAAGTCACTTGCTTATCAAACAAATCGTGATACATATTGCGGTTACTGTTTTAACAATGAACTGCAAAGGCATAAAGCAAAGCAGCAGTTGCATAAATGTGACGGCTTGATAGTTAATGGAATAACTGGCCTTTATTCTCTAGTCCGCCTGGCTTCTCAACCACCAACATCAACACTGAGGGATTTAATAAAGTTATCAAACAGATTTATACTAATTATGAACGCGGCACTATTTTGGAAGGTTGTAATATGGTTGTACAAATGGCAACAGACCTTAGTAAAGCTCAAAAAAATTTTGATCTGACTATAAAAATAGATAATGTACTGATCACCGAGTCAGATAACCTTACATTGTTGGATTTTAATATAATAGACAAGAATTCGGCTTATCGTGTATATTATTACACAAAAAAGTATTTTATTTCATTAAGGCCAAAGTATTGCAGTTGTGTTTATTATCTTGAGCATGGGATTTGTAAGCATTTTGTAGCTTTAAGTCGACTGACTTATACTCCATTGGAAGATGATGTTAGAGAATTTGTATGTGTACGAAAGCGTGGAAGACCACCGAAATCCAACAATGGAGCATTATCAAAAAATAATTTATTGACTATTTTAATTAGATTAATTTTAATTTAGATAGGATTTATTTTACTTAAGAAAAGAATAATTTACTTTAATGAAAAACAGTTTCCTTTATTTAAGATTAATTTTACTTTAACTTAATTAAATTTGTCTTTATTTAAAAAATAAACTATTTAATTTCGTAATTTTTTACTTTAAATAAGAAATGTTTTTCTTAAGTTTAAATAGTAAGCCATAAATCTTTAATCGGATCTATAATTAATTACTCTTTTCCGTTGCTGAATTCATTTTCGGAGACCAGCATTAAAAAATTTCAAGTCTTACTAAGCTCAGCAGTACGTTTTATACTTAAACAAAAATTTAACACTCATTCGAATATTTTGCATCATGAAGCCTATAATAAACTTTAATTACTAACTGTCTCGAATCGATAATTTGAATTGAGCGAAAGATATGTAGCGGGAGGACTGCGTCATTATGTTCCATTGGTTATCAAGCTGGTTGATGAATATAAAGCGGATTTTAGATATGTTGATTTCTAGCTCAATTTTTTGCAAGAAAATGTACATTAAATTTTAATTATTTATATAAGTATAAATTCCTTTAAGGAAAAAAAAATCTTGAATTTTTTATTTTTTATTATAATAATTTGAATTAAAAAATGTCATATATTCTGTTTATAAGATTAGTAATACGAGTAAATTATGATAAATTTAGTGCATCACCTAGTATTATTTTTTATTATCTATTTAATTCGAGTAAAACACCAAAATCGACGTAAAAATTGATTTAAAAAAAAAAAATTGTTCAAATTTACACATTTACATATGGATAAAAGATATTTAATAGCAGAGTAAATATTGGTTTACTTGCATCTTTTCTGGTTTCAAGAGGGCAATTAGAGAACTTTTGCCTGCTTGACCTAGTTTTAGTAAATCTCTTATCCTTTTTACCATATCAGATTTTGACAGCATTTCAAATATGGAAAAGTAAATTATTGGTAAAAAACAGGCTAATTTGAGTATGGTACCGATAAACAGTGCCTTGAAAATCAATTATACTTTCAATGTTTTTAATAAAGGATTTACAATTAAGATCATTTGGTAAGCTACTTCTTTTCACGAATAGTTGATTTAGAAAGGTGTAAGTCAACGAGTTTTCACATAATCTTATTCATATATATCACACTTGGCTCGAATTATTCGAGTTTTAATTGTGTCAATTCCTAAGGTGTTTGCAAATGTAGAGCTCTTTGAATGTCTTGGTAGTCCAAACATACTTTTAAGAATGTTTGATTCAATAACTTGTATCTTCCAGGTTTCTGTCTGATTAATGGCTAGAGCATCCATCCCATAGAGGAGCACTAGTCTTAAATAAGTTTGGTATTAAATAGTAAGCTTTTGTATTAAAATAAAAGTGCTAATGACACTTCCTTTTAATTTAGGCGCTGCCTTGTTTGATGCAGTTTGTTTCCATTCGATGTGAGTGTGGTTTGTCATCATCTTGTTAAAGGAGACTCCCAGGTACTTCATTTGATCTACTCTTGTGAGTTCGCGCTATTCCATTCTTAGAAAGTGTCCTTTTTTTGAGATCATATCGAAATCATTATTACAGTTTTTTCTGGATAATATTTGATTTGTGCAAGACGACCAAATTCCTCAGTCTTTTCAATTAGCTTTTATAGTTCTGCCTCAGTGTCGCTTATCAAGATGATGTTATCGGCGTACAGAATGATGTCAACTCGTATCGATCCAACTTTAACTCCTTTATTCAATTTTTCAATTTGTGGGATGTGAACATATATTGAGAAAAACCTAGGAGAGAGTCGTCTACCCTGCTTGACACCAACAGAGGTCTTAAATTTATCAGTTCTATCGCCATCATTCTCAATTATTGCTAGTAATTGCGCAGAGTATCTCATTAGTGTTAGCATAATATGAGAAGGTAGTTTGACTATTAGTTTTTCCCAAAGAAAGTATCTAATGACTTTATCGAAAGCATTCGACTCATCAATAGCGCAAACAAATGTCTTTCTTTTCTCACATCGTCCTTGCAAGATCGTTTCGCGAAGCATGGAAAAAACGTGTGCACACGAACTCTTTTTTTAAAACCGAACTGCTTTGGACTATCACAATGAAACCTATTAATTTCCAGCAGAATTATCTTCTCGTTTATAGTTGATAGTGGGTCCGAGAGCATAATTGACCTGAAATTGGACACGTTAATTTCTTTTTATTGTCCTTTAAAAGTGGTTTTATAACTCCAATATTGAACTTGAAGGCTTACTTGGTTCTGTACGCACGTCTTTAGCAGGCCCTAGACTAGCCCTATCAATTCCTCACATATTCCGTACTTAAACATTTCTAGTGTAACATTTGATGCCCCAGTGGCCTTTCCATTTGAGAGATTCTTGATGACATTTTTTACGTTATCCTTGTATAGTTGAAATTAAAATTTACTCCAGCGTGTTCTTGTTCAAAATCTACGACTCCATTTGTCACCTCTTACTCGAAATTCTCATCAGATAGAAATTTGTCATTAAAGAGTTGCTCATACTCTTTTTTCAATTAGGCCAATGGTATAGTGATGCTCGTGGTCGTTCTATTGATTGATTTAAGCTCACGCCAGAACGCATTTTTGTCAGTCTTGGAGAGTCTTTTGAGTTTAACATTTAGATTACTTTTAGCAATAGCGATATTTTCCCTGTTTTATTGTCGGAAAACTTTTTTGTAGTCTTTCAGCTCTGTCTTGCTTTTTAATCTTTGAATGAGCTTTGACGATAGCTAAAATAAGCTTTTCGCATTGAGACGTTGATTAGTGATAATTCTGGATCCCACCATCTTTCTTTTTACTATGTTTTGATTTACATTTTCTGCTTTTTTGTATGTCACTCACTCCATCGCAAGCCTTCGTCATCGAGTCGAGTAGCATCTCTAAACAGGTAACAAGGTTCTTTTCGATTTCACTTGGTTCTGCTTTGTCAGATAAGATCAATGAAATTGGAATTTTCCTTATATAGGCACAATGTTGAATCTCGTATTTAAACCAAGATTATCCCATTTGGGCGTTTTTTTTCCTTCTTTTTTATGCAATCTGCCAATTTCGTTCGAAAAACGGTTGGATTTGTTCGCTTCTATCTTACTCAAAGCATACTTTAATAGTAGAATGGTCACCTAGATTTCTTTGTCTTCTATTATGTCTACATTAATTGAGGGAATCCTGCAGATTTTTGATAGAATAACATGGTCAATCCAAGATTCACCAAGTGGTGATCGAAATGTTGACGTTTTTTTTTGTGTGAACTCGATGTCAGCAAACATAAAACTTTCCTTCTCAATTCTTATTAGAGTGTACCGGTCACTTGAGTTCATTCTGTTAGGGTCATAGTTAAAATCACCGAGAATTATCACTTCATAATTGTTATTTCTCTTATCATTAGCATATTGTAGCATTCTGTCAACCAGTTCATTAAAGTGCAAACACGCCTCAGTGGATGAACCTTTTACTAGATAAACGCCAAACAAAGCAATTTTGTCAAATGTCAAGATCGATATGTTACTATTGACAACTTATTTTACTACCAAATTTCTTATTAATAAGCAACCCTAATCCACCAGGCGATCTTCCTGATTTTGCACTCCTTATTGTTGCAATGTGGTATGCTTTTAACAAAGTAGTAGAGTCAATTTCATTGCGGATATCCTCGTTCTAGTGAAGCCACCTTTCTTGCAGTAAAATGACATTCGCTTGGTTTAATAGATTATTTACAAAGAAATGCATTACTCTTGAGGCCATGACAATTGTAGTTGTTGTCGCGTTTCGAGCATTCTTTAGCCATGCCTGAACCGGTTTTTACGTTGGTTGATCCCGTTCTACCGGCTGTGTTCAATAGTCAAACACTTTCACTCCGGTAATGGGGCTGTGGTGCACTGATTCAGTGTAATTTTGTATTACAGTCGATCCTCCGTATAACGAACCCCCATATAACGAAATCCTCTTTATTACGAATAAGAATCCAGGAACCGGTTTTTTTTAAAGGAAAAGATTGCTAATTTTCTTGATACAACGAACCTCTTTATAACGAAATCCCGATATAACGAACTAATAAAAAAACGATTAATATTTTTCTAAAGAAATAATCTCTATATAACGAATTTAAAACAAATGACATCCGTTAATTAACACATTGATAATAAAAAATAGTAAATAAATACTTGATTATTTCTTATTATTGATTATCTAAACATTCTAATTGATAAAAATAAATGAAAAGCAAGTTTTCAAAAAGAGAAAATGTATCTCTCTTGAAGTCAAGATAGAAATTATAAAGAAAAATATTGAGCAAAAAAACCACTTAAATGCTGGAAAAGAGGCAGAAATCGTCGATTCAATAGCAACAAACAATCCAGTAGAGCAAGACAGTGATACAGAAATTGAAGAGCAACAAGATGAAAATAAACAAGTGATTAACTCAAAAGAAGCAATCGATTGATTAAATAAACTGAAACAATTTTTTTTAACCAAAAAAAATGAAAAATATAAAGTAATTAATTTATTATTAATACTGAAAATTTTAAAATTGAAAGTAGGTTTACCAAACAACCATCTATATTACCGATATTTTTCAAAAAATTAACTTTTTGTTTTTTCGCATTTTTATTTTAATTTTTTTAATCAATAAAATTTGTTTTAAAATTTTTTTGTCCTTATCATTTTATATGGGAATTTCGATATAACGAATACCGAATTTTCCGCCCAAGTAGTTCGTTATAAAGAGGTTTGACTGTATCTGATTTTGATTAATTTGCACTGTTTTTTTGTTAACTTCAGAACTTTTCCTGCTTGAATTGTATTCAAGTGTGTCCATCAGTTCATTTTTTTTTATTCAGGTGAGCTGTTGTTGCTCAGACTGCTCGAGGCTTTGTCTAATTATCTTATCATTGAGTTTGATATTTTCCGATTTTAATCTCTCAAGCTCGTTTTCTTCTGAATACAAATTCGACTGATAGTTGTTTGAATCTCCAATTTAGCGACCTAGCCGGCCGATCTAAGCGACCTTGCACGCAAGGCATACAGCTCTTACAGCGGTTCTAATAAAAACGTAACGTTTGGTCGAGGCTTTTTCTTCGTTTTTATTAGAACTGCTGTAAATAATAAAATGAAAATAAAACTTTACAAAAAATCATTTAAATAAATTAAAAATTTATTTTATCAATGCATTGAGAAATGTTTTTGCAAAATTTTTTTATTTTTTAAATCTACATTACATGTTAATTATATTGCATAAATTTTTTTAATTTAAATAAAAGATTTATTTTAATATCTTAAGATAAACTTTTTGAATTGAAATTATGTTTTGTATTGATTATCATTTTCAAATAAAAATAAAAATAAAAAAATTTAATCCACAACTAGAATTAAACAATATGATTTTAGGTAAATTAAAATTCTTTTCTTTAATTTTTTTCCAAAATCATATTGTTTAACATTTAATGTAGCATAACTTGTTACATTTTGTACAAAAACTTCAAAATCATGTTTAATTGGATGATTTTGTTCATTCTTATTAATAAAGGAGTAAAGCAGAGTTGTTTAAAAGTCACAAGTCTCAAGTTCAGTCCAATCAAAGACTTTTTTTTATAAATTTCGGACTTGAACTTTAATTTTATTGACTTTGACTTTAACTAGGCAACCAAAATATCTAGCTGAAACGGGAAAAAAAATTCATGTGGCTGGACTTTAAAAAAATTTAATAAATAAAATTCTTTGACTTAAACTTTAAAAAAATAATTAAAAATTTTTTTAAAAAAAGTACGGACTTGGACTTATATTATGGACTTTTAAACAACTCTCAGAGTAAATATTAAAGAATTAAATTTTAAAGATATTTTAGTGAAATTGATTTAATTTTGACTCAATTTTTTGATTAATTAGGTTTTAAATTTAAAAATTAACACCCACAATTTGTTTAAAAATTTTTTAAAAGTTTCAGAAATTAAATACAAAAATAGGTCTTTGGGAAAATTTCTCCGACAGGAACCAAAAAAAAAAAAAAAAAATGTTTGGTTAAAAATAAAGCTAAATTACACTTTGGATACATTAAAAAAAGGCTTTTCTGTACAAAATTCTTTCTTTTTTAAGAATATGTAAATATACTAAGACTTTTGAGAAATGGCTCAAATTATTAAGTTAAAAAACTGCAATCACTGCTTTCAGAAACTTTCAAACTTCAAGACCCTCTAGTAAATAATAATTTTTTTTTACCCCGTTTAAAATATGTTTTCTGGATTTTCAAAAACCTAGATTACGAATATGCTGTTAAAACTTGTCGATTATTACAGTGCTGTAGTTTGCTAGACACATATTTTAATGTAAATTGTTACTGAATATGAATTTCTTAATCATATTTTCAGCAATAATTTACTTAGGCATTAATTTCTTCAGCATTAAATTTATGGCATATAATTAATTTAGAATTAAATTACACAAAACCGCTTAGAAATGACACATCTGGAGTTTATAATAAATATTTTAAATACATTAAAAAGCTCTTCAAAGTTTTTTATGTAAAAAAGCTTTGGATAATATCAATATAATAAAATAATATGTCCATTTCGATCCTAGTGGATAATGGTGAGGCGCTCATCTCCTTTTCCTGTACCTTTTTGAGCTACGGCTCCGAACCTGACACAGAGGTAGCTGCATCGAGTTGGTCATCTACACCGCTATTATTACCCAGTCGAAACCGGTATCCATATTTTTTATGACGAAAGGGGTTTAACACTAGAAGCACCAACGAGTCAAAATGACTCTTTTTCGATTTTTGGCCGCTAAAATCTAAGTCAATTTTTGCTATTTGAGCAAATTTTTTTTTCAGCATAATAATAAGAATAACTTTCTAAATTAACTAAATTCAAATAAAAAAAATGGCTTATATTTTCGCTAGTAGCAAATTTATTTCTTCTAGTAGCAATTATATTTTTTTTGAAAAGCAGATCATAAAATAGATAATTTATTTTTTTTAGCAGTTTTTTTATTTGCAAAAGGTGTTAATTTTATTTTATTAGTAGTAAAAAGTTAAGAGGTATTAACTAATTAACAATTTAATTAATTATTTAAAACATAATTGACATGAGTTCTGATAAGGAAAACTCTATAAATATTATTTTATCCAAATCCAAAATTATAAAAAAATTTAAAATGTCTCAAAATTTCGAATCTGAATCCGAATCAACATCGATTATCGCTAGTGTTGTTAACGACGGAAACGATACGTTGTTAACGATGTCCGTGTTGGAAGAAAAAATTTGTTTGCAAACATGTAATTGGTGTCGGTTACAATATGGGTTTACTATCATTTCCAACTTTAGATTTACGCATTGAGAAAAACGCTTCGAAAGGTCGCAGAAAGAAAGCATTGCCAGCACTCGAAAGAAATTCAATGGGTCCAATCAATCAAGAACTTTTTTCAATGCCAACTTCTTCAAATCAAACTGATATCCCAATTACAACAGAAACTCAAACAATTCAGTCAGAATCGAATAACTTGTTTGTTTTACAAGCAGTAAATTTCAACTCAACTCAATTAGTTCAAAAAAGAGGCAGAGGACGTCCACGTAAAGATACAAACGAATAAAACAAACAAACAAATTTAATTGATTAATTGATTGTCTTTTCTTTTTTCCTTTTTTTTTCACACTTTTTTTTTATTTTCTTATTCTAAGGTGCATTTAAGGCAAAACTACGTCACTACTCTGGGATTCTAATTTTTTTTACATATTCGTGTTCCCCATGTATGATAACCCATGTTTGGTGGTTTTTTTATGTTTTTACCTATTTCAGGTAAAAAGTTATTTAACTTTGAAAAAAGGCGTTTTTTGATGCATAGCAACATTAAAACCCTTTTTTCTCCCAAAAACTCCGATTTTTATATTTTTTTTTTATTTTCTGATTTTAAATGCTTTAAATTTTATTATTCTTGATTTAAAAATAAAAAATTCTTAATTTACCTGTTTTTTTTATACTTTTATACCTTTTTTTCACAAAAAGAGCCGAGCTTCGTTGGCAGGTGAATATATCTAATATTGTATATCAGTAGATAGATCTACTCAATACGCACAAACTAATGAAGAGCTTTTTTTCATATCCCTACTTGCCAAGATATTTACCTTTTACTAGCAGCTGTTTTTAGAAAAATTTATTTTTAAACATTAAATTAAGAAATAGTTTTTTAGTCCCTTTCATTCAAGTTTCCAGCTATGTCTTCAATAATCGTAGGCATAGTTTGTTCATGTTGATCCGATTCAGTTATTGCACTATTCGATATTTTTGTGTGGGATACATTTGTTGCTTTTGATTTACCACTAAATAGGTTTTTAATAAAACTTCAAATTTTATTGTTAATGTAGGCTATTATAACCCTCCAAAAGCGTCTCAGCATCCCTATCTGGCACATTAAAATGTCTTCAACATTTGATTAA